>JAZBGY010001415.1:0-22410 GCA_037414755.1 Lydus trimaculatus | reverse complement strand
TAACAACTGGTTGATCTTGTAAAGCATATGCTGATGCTTTACAAAATGCTGACATAAAACCGAATTTCAAACCATATTTCTTTTGGAAAGCATCTAAATTTGATTTCCTAAATTCCATAATTGCACTACAAAATAAGTGATTAAAATATTTTAATGTAAAATCGATGGAATGCTTGTCAACTTACGACATATCAATTTCATTAAAAGTAGTAAGCATTGCATTAATATTTTGTGCTTGTTTTAATCTTTCAGCAATTTTCAATCGCATACGATTCATTTTCACACGTTGTTCTGAACGTGTACCGGAAATTTCTTTCGTTGGATCAGCTGGTGGTACTTTAACCGTTGCTGCTTCAATAGCTTGAGCATGTCGTATCGCTGCTACAGGTATCGAAGTCATTGGTGTTGGTGGTTTTTGAGCTGCTGGTTTTGCAGCTGGTGGTGGTGGTGTTGAAGGAGGCGCCGCTGTTGCTATTTATAAATATTATTTATTAAAAACAAATATTCAAATATCATGTATTTTTATACTTGGTGCTTGTGGAGTAGGTGGTGGTGGTGGCGGTGGTGTTGATGGTGGTGGTGGTGGTGTAGCAGCTGATGGTTTTTCAGCTGTTGGTGCTTTAGGAGCTGCTGCAGCACCACCACCACCACCTGGTGTTACTTTCAATTTAAATAATGGTTGACCAGCTTTAACGGTTGCACCATTTTCTACAAGTAATGCTTCAATTATACCAGCTGCTGGTGCTGGTACTGGCATGGCAGTTTTATCAGTTTCAATTTCAGCAACAACCTCATCTTCAGCAACTGTATCACCGACCTTTTTCTCCCACCTAAATTAGCAGAAAGATAAAACCTAATGAATTTCGACAAAACATCGCACCAGAAACCTATAGGTCACAGTTTATCTTCCATTCCTAAACTATAACTGAAGGTCGACCTTGACTTAAGGTAGCCTAATCTTCTTTGAATAAGACTTATTTTCTTTTACAAAGGCCTCAAATTCAGCTCTATTCAAATGAGTCTTATGTTCAAGAAACAGAAGGTTGATTTAAGGCAAAGTCGACTTTGAGTCGAGATTTAGGAAGGGGAGCTAAAGCAAGCTTAATGGGCTTTTCTTCAAAAATATTATCCTCAAATAAATCTATTTATCAGAATTTTGTGATTTCAAAAAATCCTGTTGTTGTGGTAGTAATGACAGTCCAAAGAATGATTCCTACGAAAGTGTAGCTCTGACTATAAGGCCCGATTTATCATTCATTCCTTATTCTCCATTTGGTATAGTTAATGGCTGCGTTCTTCTTATATTCTTTGAATGTGAAAATGAACATTATGTAGGCGAAACATAAGCTGATTCACAACAAGGTCGAGATTTAGGAAGGGAAGCTGAACCGGGCTTACATGGCAGGAAAACACAACTCCGTCGGACACTCCGTTAAACTAATCTAAATACAATGAATATTTATTTTTAGATAAAATATTAGAAAATGCAACAAAATATCGTACAATCCAATTGAAAATGAACCATTATGGAAATGTTTATTATGGAATTCTCCTAGATCAGAAGAAAATAATGATTTGGTCATATTTGTTCTACTTGCGCAAATTAGCCTTGAATGAAACCGCAAAATCGAAATTAAGAAATTTAAAAATGACCCCTTATTTATAGATAATTTCTATTATCAAACATTCAAATTGGATCATTACTTTCAATTTCGCAACCGAATGAAAAAAATACACAAATCATTATTGTTTATATTATTTTATGTTGATTCTTATCATTTATATCAAAATATTTATTGAAAATTATTGTTGGAATAATCATACAAACCTTACATCACCTTCAGAGACCGAATCGGGAAATGCAGGCACATTTACAGTTTGAACTTCATTAAAAAGTGCAGTTGATACACGAAAATACCTAACCTCCTCAAAACAGCCTGGTTGTGCTCTATAATTAGTAATTAATCAATCAAATTTGAATTTTTTGTAAATTAATAAATAATTCGTACCGTATTAATAAATTAGTTTGAGTAAATTTGGGACTAATTCTCGATATCGTTCTTGTACATCGATGATACAACCTGGATTTTGCAGGTACCTGCAATCAAATTTCATCAATTACATAACCATTCCCAATTTATATATGAAACTATGGAATATTAACGATTAACGATTTATTGATTGCGTAATCAAAGGATAAATTAAACGTAAAACAGTTGATTGTCTATTTTTGATCTGTACAGCCTGTGCTACATTATTATTAATAAAATAATTACAAGAATGGAGATTCTTACCTCTTTTACATATTTTTCAAAATTGTTCGTTAAACGTATTACCGTTCGTGGTATTGTACGGGTCGTTATCGTTAACATACCCGACATATTTAATTCAAAATTATAACCAAAATAATTAAATTAAATTATTCAAATTAGATGAGGTTTTTCTATAAAAAAATTTCGAAAATCTAAATGAACCAACCCCTCGGAAACCATGTGCTGCCACTTACGTCAATCACGATAATCGGTAAATGTCAAATTAGAGGAAACTGTAAACATTTATTTGAGTACGCAACCAAATATACATGCAAGAGCGGTATTTTTAAATTATAGAATTTTTTTTACTCAAGTTTCACGATAGAAAACTACAAAATATGGATTAAATAAAATTTTCGGGCCAGACAGAGGGATGGTGGCTCCAAAATGGACGAGGTATACTTGGTGCCAACAGCCGAAGTTAGACCCCTGAGTGTTAATTGTCTTTTCATATCATTCTAACTCATATGAAAGCCGTAAGTGTGTGTGTTATACTAATAATTACGAATTCTTGTTGTGGATTTAAATAAATGAGCTAAATGTTTTGTAACAACAATAAAATTTCATTTAAAACAATACAGTTTAGAATAATAATCACGCAGCATCAGGTTGTTGTTGTTGTTGCTGTTGTTGATATGTTAAAGACCAATAATAGCCTTTCTTTTTCGTTAATTCTTCATGATTACCCATCTAAAAATTTAATTTTAAATTAATACAAAAACATTTACAAATAATGATAACACGACTATACCAACCTCAACAATTTTACCATTACTTAAAACAACAATAACATCCGCATTTTTAATTGTCGATAATCTATGAGCGATCACAATAACCGTTCGACCTTTTCTTGCTTTATCTAAAGCACGTTGTACGATTTTCTCCGATTCAGCATCTAGAGCACTATAATCATCAAATTAATTAGAAAATTTACTTAAAATAATTATAAAATTGAACCTTGTAGCTTCATCTAATAATAATACAGAAGGATTCTTTAATAGAGCTCTAGCAATAGCTATACGTTGTTTTTGTCCACCAGATAATGTGGCACCTCTTTCACCAACAACAGTTTGATAACCATCTGGGAAATTTGTGATAAAATCATGTGCATTTGCTAATTTTGCTGCTTCTTCTACATCATCATCACTAGCATCCGGTTTACCATAACGTATATTTTCAATAATTGTTGTACCAAATAATATCGGTTCTTGACTAATTAAACCTAAAGCACGTTGACGTAACCATGATGGATCTAATGAACGTATATCATAACCATCTAATGTTATTCGACCATCTTTAATATCATAGAAACGTTCTAATAGATTTACAACAGTTGATTTACCATTACCGGATGCTCCAACTATTGCTATTGTTTTACCAGATGGTACTTTTAATGTGAAATCTTTTAAAATCATCTAAAATTATCTGAATTAAAAAAAATAATAATAGAAATCGTTAATTTAACAATAATGGATTGATACTTGTTGTGGTCGTGTTGGATATGCGAATGTAACATTATTGAATTCTATATCACCTTTAAGGGAGGAATCTGGAATTATTTTGCCACCTTTAATAGGCATTTTCGGTTGCATATTTAAATACTAAAAAAAACGTAAATCGGTACTTATTGTGATGATTAACAGATATACTCAAGGACATGGAAATTGCAACACCAAAAGGGGTAGGAATTTCTTAACCAAACTTTATCATTTATTTTATCGTCTCAACATGGCTTAGAGTGCGTCAACGTGGAAATTACCGCCAATTAAGCCAGTAACAGATCAACTGCCGATCAATGGTTAGCTAACGAATGTGGTTCTGTAACCCTTCGAACGGTTTACCGCAGAATCAGAGCTCTTGGCTTGCAATCCTATCGGCCACATCTTGTGTTACCATTAACACCGACAGCAACGTTTGGAGTGGTATAGATTATGACTGCACTGAAACCTAGAGTGGCATAGGGTGGTGTTCAGTGATGAATCCCGGTTCTGTTGAGGGTCAGACGAAGACGTTACGAGGCCTATGTACCAACTGTGGGGATTATGGTATGGAGTGCTATTACTCATGGGAGTAGATCTTATTTGGTATTCATCCGATTCAATATGACCGCCCAGCGCTATGTGGATGAGGTGGGAAAACCCCCATATTGTTGGGCAGTTGGAAGGCCCACTTTTCCAACAGGATAATGCATAACGATCTCTGGGCTGATTTGCAGAGGGGGGAGAAGACTGAGGAGCTTGCTGTAGCTCCCGCAGGCACTGCAAGTTCTACAGTACGAACTACAGGTTGCTTGGAACACAATACCTCAAGAAGAAATCGACCGTCTGACAGAAACGATGCCGCGAAGGGTAGAAGAGTGTGTAACCAATAGGAGAGGAGCTAACCCATTATTAATAACAATTTTGATCAAAAAATTCCTACCCCTATTCTTAGCATTGCAATTTCCATGTCATTGATTATATTTTGTGAAAATTTACTTCAAAAACCCTAGCACCAGCTGCGGTACCTTTCATAACAGAACCAAATAATAAAGAAATTTGTCCTAATGAACGTTGTATTGTTTGTGATGCCATTAAATATGCCATCATATCACCTGGTGTTAATTTATCAGTTGATAATAAATAACCACCCATTGATAATGTTGCTAATACCATACTATTTAAAAACATATTTGTACCAGCTTGAAACCAACCAATACCAAAACCTAAATGTTCATTTAAATCCATTGCTATTTCAGCTTCATTATTAAATAATTGTTTTTCTAAATCTTCCATTGCAAATGCACGTACTGTACGTATATTACTGATAGCTTCATCTGCTACTGCTGTAGTTTTCTCAATCTAATCCAAAAATAATAAAAATCATTCATTTTTATATCGAAATTTAATTTAAAAAAAAATTAGCAAACTTGAGCTTGAGCTTCTCGTGAAATTATTCGTAATACAGAACCAATAAATGTCCCAATCACTATCACTGTTGGTATACAAAGTAATGTAACAAATGTCATATGTGGTGATATTATAAAAAGGGAGATAGAACAGCCTATAATCTGTGTACCAGCTCGTAGACCACCGGAAACTGTTTGTTTAAAACTACTTTTAAAATCTTGAATATCTGTAGTTAACCTAAAAACGAATCATTTATAAATAAAGCAATTTATTAAGAGCATATGGAAACCTATTGATAATCTCTCCTGTTCTTTGTCGATCAAAAAATGCAATATCTTGTTTCAGTATTGCAGCAAACAAATCTGTCTTCATATTATAAGCAATTCGTTCACCTAATTTCGATAACATATCAATATAGAAGAATGTACATAAAGACTAGAATTAATTTAAAAATTGCATAATTGTTTTGATTATTTTGATGAAACAAACCTGTCCCACATACATCGTGATCAATTTTAAAGCTGGTTGTTTCATTTCATTCAAAAATTCTTCACTATTTTTATGTTGATTAAATTTTGTAATTATATTGATTGCACTGCTCATAATGTGCGGTATTTCGATATTTAAAATAGCTACAATTAAGGCACCCTAAAATCACTAGAATTAATCTAAATAATTGTAAAAATAACACAATCAACAATATACGATTATTGCAGCAATAAAATAAATAAGGTGCGGCTTTAAATAATGCCAAAATTTACTCCAATCGAATTTCAAATCAATTTCTGTTCTCTGATAAGCTACCATACGATTTCCATCACATAATACACGATTTTTTAATGTTAAATGAACAATTCCACCACCAGTTAACAATAATGAAACTCTAGATACTGATAATGGTTTAAATTCAATTTTTGGTACTGGATTTTTTACAATTGGTTTTGAAATATTGTTGTAATATTGTCGAATTTTCGCTAGATTATTATTTTGATTGATATAAGATTTATTTAATATAAAATATCTGAAAATTTAAATAATTATATAACATAACCTCAAACATGTTTTTTGGTGATAAAACAAACTTTAACGTTTTGGACGCATTAATAGACGTTTGTAGAATTCTCCACATTTTCGTTTTGAATTAGTTTCAATTAAATTTATAAATAAAATAATGTTAAAATTAAATAAATTAAAATAAAAACATTCTCAATCGAAAGTAGTTCTTTTGTCATACTACACTAGAACTACTAGCTATCCAGATTATGGAACTAATGCTATATTAGAACTACTCCTGAAACAGTCCACATGCTCTTGAACTACAACTGAACAAACAAGCGCCAAATTTGAATCGCCATATAATTACAAAAATTCTCAATTTTCAATATTTCCGACATTTTGCGAACAAAATTAATTAATCAAAGTAGACATTTTTTATGTCAAATAAATAATGGAGGAGGAACCAAATGCTACAGAAGAAACTGCTGAGGTATCCACTGAAGCACCTGTTGAAGAAACTAAAATCGAAACAATTCCAGATGAAGAAACAAAAACTAGTGAAGTAACTGAAAAAGTTCCTGCGACTGAAATAAAAAAGGAATTGTCGTCTGATACAACAAAAGAACCATCGTCGGTACAAACAGACGAAGGGCACAAGAGCGAATTGTCAGAAAGTAAGAATTTGATCAACATTTAACTGCTTTTTTTTTAATATAGTTTTTATATTTCTTCATAATAGAACATTTGGAATTTGTTAGTGAAGATGGAGAAGATAAAGAGATTGTTAAAAGTAAATCGGCTTTAAGGTGAGCTATTTAGATTATAGTTTTTAGTGAAAATCAAAACTTTTAAATGTACTGCTGATTTTAGAAAAAGTTCAATACTTTACGAAGACAATAATGAAAGCAAATCTAGTTTGGGGTAAATTTTTCAATTTTAATTATCTTCATAGACTTATTGTTTTTAAAAATGATTATAGGAGCGTGAAATTTGAAGACCTCAAACCATCTGTAAGTTACATTTCGCCAAATTAATATCAATTTGAGAGTAAGGTGGAAGTTTTTTTTAAATTTTCTAGAGATCCGTTGGTAAATCAAAAATGGCTATTGGTCGTATAGCAGCTAAACAAAGCGTTGATAGAGCTGCTTATGATAGAAAAGTACGTAAATATTCAAATTTAACCAAATACACCTGTTGTCGCTAATACTCTATTTATCCCCAATTCGTCCAAGTTTACTCTAATAAAAGAATTCTAATCGTGACAGGATGTACCATGCTAAAGATCAATACATTTGATGTAATCGTAACAAATCATGCCTTTATATTCAATAGTTTCCCAACAATATGAGTAGAAATTCCTTATTGAATGAGGTCTTCGCTATAATAGGTACATATTCGAATATTTTGTTTAATAAATGGTAAATTTATTTCCAGACTCCACGTTATATGAACACATACAGACTATGGTCAGATAATCCCTTCAATCCGGAGAAAGTTACAAAAATTCTTGAAACTGTCATGACGAAAATATTTGAACAGTTAACAACTTACGATGCAAATTTGTGTGTGTTAAAAGCAAAACAAGCTTCAACTGAAATAAAGCATCTTATCAAAGATATGAAATTTGATAGGTTTTCCACTATAAAAAAATCAACTTAAACTTATATTTCTCTTAAATTTTATTTAAAACATTTTCAGATACAAAATCATTTGTCTTGTGACAATTGGTGAGAAAAGTTCACAATTAGTTACAACTCGAGGTTTATGGGATATTGAACGTGACCGTTATGCATTTTTCACAATTGAAAATGTTTATTTATATGGTATTGCCCAATGTTATGGAATATATTATGAATAATTTTATTAAATTTTTATCAATTACAAACACAAGTAGTTTTATCACAAAAGCCTCCACGTTTACCTTTTTCGATACATTGTTTAGCACAAATTACACTACTGCTGCAAGTGCCTCTTTTCAAAATTACATGTTCTGAAAGATTAAATGATATTTTTTTCTTGTTTAAGTATATAATTTCAGGATAAACAAACCTTCTTGTACAACAACTGAACTTTCTTCAATTGGATGAGCAAAAATGCTTAAAACACACAATAAAAGAAATGCGAAAATTGCAGAAAATTTCATTTTGATTTGTTTGTGTTATTCAGTTATAAAAACAGAATTTCAACTGATTATTTGTAAGATTTTGCAAAATTTATATGAAAATCACATCAATAAAAATGATAAATATAAGCGGTCTTTTATTTATTTCTAAAATCACCAATTAGAGAATGTATTTGTGGTTTAATTAAAGAACAGTCTATAGACTTTGTTCTTAATACTATCAAATTGTTGATATTTGTTTATTAACAAATATTAATTAGGTTTTCGAGAAATTGTCATTTTTTTCCATGCAACTTATCTACCAGTAAGACCAAAAAAAAGTAAAGGATCAACGATAATGTTATCAATTCAGTTTTTATATATTTTGTCTCTTTGTTTTGTAAATTGTTATGCTGACATAAATTCCAAAAATATAGTGATAAGAATATTTAAACAAACAAAATACCAAAATAAAACAAACTGGGTTTCCACGAATCATAAGATAAACAGGTAGTGGATAACGTATGATAAACTTTAGAAGAGAAAACAGAAAATCACAAAGAGAAAAATGGGAAAGATATAAGATTTTGGCGGCCCCTTTCCCACCCAGCGCTAAAATCGATCGCTCTACTCGCTCTACCCCAGGGTCGGCCCTGGATAGGGATATGTGCACAAGACAGATAAATTAAATGATCCGGCAAGGTCGAGCAGTTTTTTAATGAAAATTCAAAGCCAATTTTCTCTACATCCATCATGTAATTTGAAAATTCCATCCATCCAGAACTTTTGAGTAATGGGAAGTCTTCCCGATCGTTCTTCGTCTTTAAGGTTGAAATCCTTAGTTCTACCCGTCAATGACACATACCTTAAAATTTGCTGCTTGCACAGCATTTCTAAGGCAAAAAAGCATTGATGAGTTTATAAACTCAACCTTAATTGTTTTCTCCCATCTTCAAAACCTTACAAAACCAACACAACCGGGGTGCAGAGATCTCTGCACCCGGGCCTCTGAATATATTTGCACGCTCCTGGGTAAGGCCATAAGTAATTCTATGGCTTTCCACCCTGTAGTTGAGGATTTGGGAATTTGGAATTTAACATATTTTTGATAAGAGTGAAACTGGGTGAAATGCTTATTAGGGGCAGTGGCGTAGGCATAGGAGTGGACAGTGGATCTAATGAATAAATGAATGAAGGAAAAACGATCCAGCTATTTGGCGGTAATTTAAATACTGCTACCTGACGGTAACCACCGTATCTAAGCCATTGATTAAGGGATGTAACTTTAAGGGTGAATTTCGCCTAAAAATAGATTTTTATAAAATTTTGATTCACTGCTGTTTATGTTGAACAATATTAAACGTCATGCAAACACATTGATAAGAGAAGATAAAATGAACGAGGAAAAAAACACAAAAGTAGACATACGGAGTGTTTTATTGAACATAAATAACAAGACACTGGTTGCAAATAACACCATAAATATTAATTTAAAAACAATAACGACATTTTCCAGAACAAAACATCAATATCAAAAATATTATTTTGTATTAAACAATAAATTAACAAACGAAAATTATATAAATTACATAAATTTATACTATTATTATTATTATTACTATTATTATTGATCACTAGTTTTCTCACTTTCTGGTTTGTCATCCATACTTTCCGGTCCTGTTAATGCTAAAACTGAATTCCTAACACCATCAGCATAACTACAAGCATCTAAAACAATTTGATTGAATGCTTCCGGTTTGTCAGCATAAACATGATGACCTGCTCCTGTTACAACCTGAAATTTTTTTTTAATAATTATTTATTGTTAATAACAATCAATAATATAGAAATTACTTGTAATTTATAATAAGAATGCATTCGTTTTTCTTTGATAATCTCATTAGCCGAATGATCAATCCATGATCTAGATCCATACAATAATGTTATTGGTATATCACGTCTTAATTGATCAATACGATTAACCATTGGATTTTTCGCCCAACCAAAACCCGACATCATACTATGAAAAGCAGTCTCACCACTAGGTGTTTGTGAATTACATTGATAAATATATTCAGATATTAAATTTTGATCATCAATAGCAATTGCATATTTCTTTGTAATATCCGGTCTTAATGCATTAATAAACCATGGTCCTAATGGTCCAGCTACACGTATACCAGCTAATGGATTAAATGGTTGTAACATATATGACATTGTACGTATCCAAAATGGTAATTCTTTAAAATCAGTTGGTTTCTCTGGGAAACCCCATGGATCAGCTAATATTAAATGTTTCACATGTTGTGGATAGGTTATTGAATATGATGTTGCTAAAAAACCACCCATACTATGTCCCAATAAAACAAATTCATTTAATTTCATCTCTTTACGCCATTCTTCAATTGATTTTACCATTTGTTGTTCAGCTTCTAATGCATTTGTACTAAATTTTGGTCGTGTTGAACGACCAAAACCTAATAAATCAAATGCATAAACTGGACGTGTTATAGCAAATTTATCTAAATTTAAACACCATAATGCTACACCAGCACCTAAACCATGTATTAATACTAATGGTGTATTTGGTGAGTCAGTATTTAATGATATTGTCCAGATTTTATCAGCTGGACCTACAACAGGACCGATATCGACATACCAACCGCGATAAGGCGTTCGTACAACTGCAAAAAACGAGTATTCGCTACAGATATTATATATGTTGTACAATTAACCCTCCTATAACACGAACAATTCGTACCGAGGAAACTTTACTCCGCGCTATATGGAAACCGCGTAATAGGAGGGTTGTGTATACGCGTGTATATATGGTTGCCTATACTTCCGACCAAATTTTGATTATTGTTATCAAAATTGGTTATATTAAACAATTTACAAGATATCATCGTTATTTGTTATTATAACAATAATTTGTTGCTAATAATAGCAGTTTTGCAAAACCTTTATTGTTGTTAATACTTAAATTTGTTGAATTATCAACATCACTTACTTTGTAGAATTTTCTTTTCTAATGCCCTTAGCATCGTCTCTGAATATTTATTCCAAGTAAACCATACTGGACTTAACCAACTATAAAATAACAATAACAATTAAATTATAAATAAAATAAATAAAGATTTGGCAAAAAAAAAATAAAGTTAGGTTATGTTATATAATTTCAACAATTGCCCTTCAAATTATACCTAAATATATAAATAAAGATTTTATAATAAATCATTGAAATACTGGCAATAAGTGTGAACATTTTATTTAAAAATATTCCAATAATTTTCAAATTTTTCATTACCAACAAAATAAAACGAGCTACAACAATGACACCATAATCTGAATAATACAAAAGTCACCTGGATACTTCTGTAAAACATTTACCTACCTGCGTTTTGGTTCTTTAATAATCGAATCATCTTTAGAAGCTATTTCAGTCATGATTTATCTAAAATCAAATAAATTATTTAAAATTTTGTGAAAAAATTATGTTTTATAACCTCACTTTATTTCTAGATTTTCACCTGTTATCGTTTTATGTCGATGCAACAACAACAATAATAACTTCCTTATAATAATTACGGATAATCATCGTTTATTTGATGATAAAATTTAAAAATAATGACTCATAATGCGATTGAACAAACAAAAAAAATAAAATAGAATTTGACCAGTAGCCCCCTTTTGTTAGCAGTTTTCCCACACGATTCTACGATTATTGCGCTTATTATAAAAATATTATTTATTGTGGTGACGTTATCACACAAACGTTTTTGGTAAAATCCGGTCGTGTCAAGAATTAAAGTTTATCAAACAGAAAATTTACAATTTATTGACAAATTAATAGTAATTTTAACACAATGAAATTTCCGTAATTCTCAATTTTCAAGTGTATTCATGATAACAACAACAATTTGTAATGTCCAAAGTTTAAGAACAAAGATTGTTTACGGTGTGAAGGCACTAATAGAGAAATTGTTGAAATTTCCAACAATTGCGTTTTATTTTTAATCGTTATCGCACAATATAACAACAACAACAAATAGGAAATATAGGGGGACAAATTGTGTAATAAATAACTTAAACAATAACAATTACATATAATCAGAAATCAGCTGCAAATTGATTTTCAATGTCATCCTCTCCAATTAAAGGTCGTTGTTTATCTCGATTAATTTCAGCATCATTACAAATATCACAAACAATTTTATTGAATAATTCCGGATTATCAGCATGGATATGATGGCCAGCTTGGTCGATAAACTTTAAAAAAAAAAAATACTAGAATTAATGTGGAAACAAAATCGACTAAACTAAAACAAACCTTTACATCCACATACGAATCTTTACGTAATTCTTTCAATTTATCACCAACAGTTCGATCCATCCATGAATGTGAGCCATGTAGTACAGTAATTGGGATATCGTTACGTAAATTATGGGCACGTTTCAACATTGGATGTTTCGCCCAACCGAAACCTTTAAGCATTTTATGAAAAGCCGTTTCACCGCTGTAAATTCAATTAAAAAATCAAGTTAAACTTAATTTGGGATTATTTCAATAATAATTACGTCGGTTTTTGGGAATTACATTGATAGATATAGTCGGAGATAATTCCATGATCGTCTAAACGTCCAGCGTATTTATCCGAAATATCCGATCGCATCTTTTTCACAACCCATGGTCCTGTAATTATTGATTTATCAAACAATTTTTAACGGTATAGTGGGATTATTACCCATGGGTCCTGCAGCTCTTAATGTTGCTAACGGATTGAACATCGTTAATGGATATAAAAGTATGCCCAATGTGCGCAACCATAATGATGGATTAAAATCGGGTGGTCGTTCAACAAAACCCCACGGATCGGCTAATATTAAATGTTGAACACGATCAGGATGATTGATTGTATAACTTGTTGCTAAATATGCACCCATACTGTGTCCTAATAAAATAAATTTATCTAAACAAACTTTTTGGCGCCATTTCTCAATTGATTCAACAAATTCTTGTTCGGCTGTTAGACCATCATTACTGAAATCCGGCCGTGATGAACGTCCAAAGCCTACAAAACAACAGCAATTCTGTAGTTTTATAATTTGGCAATTTTAAAATTATTGAAACCTAAAATATCGATGGCATAAACTGGCCGATTTTCAGCGAATGCATCGAAATTCAAACACCAAAAACCAACACCAGCCCCAAAACCGTGTAATAACACCAATGGTGTATTTTGTGCTTCTGTATTCATTGAAATTGTCCATATTTTCGTATCCGAATTGTTTGCATGTTCAATTGGCACAAACCATCCACGATAAGCTGTTCGTACCACTATGGTAAACAAGTAAACAAAAAATTTAAGGTTATGAATTCTGAACTTGATTAATTTTAAGGTTATGTTTATTTTTACCATTTAAAATCCGTTTTTCTAATTCGATTAATTTACTTTCTGAAAATTTCGTCCATAAACCTGTTTTTCCTTGATGATTAATGTCGGTTAAGGACATTTCACTTGAATTTTGTTGGTCAATGTCAAGGTTTTCTGTTATTGACGATGTAATCTTATTTGTTGTCATTATTTTTATTTCTATTGTTTGTGTGTGTATTACAAATGAAACTCAAATTTCGACTAACAATGTTTGTAAAAACCTTATCATTACATTGCAATTTTTAACTATAATTGGATGATTCAACAATTTAGTTTCAAGGCTATCATTATAATTATGGCCTTCAATGGCCTACATTTTACTTTTTACTAGAAATAATACAATAACCCTATCAATAATAATCTCAATTAATTGTTAATAATGATCAGTTGCCATACAGATATAGATAAAAGCTATTTTTTTGTTTTTGTATCAATAGATATTTCCGAACATCCCCTGTATTAGTATTTGAAATATTCACAATTACTGGTTTATAGGCAACCGAATATACACCTAAAAGCCATTTGTTGAAAACGGGCAACATCAATGCCACACTTACCAATTTATCCGCAAATCTGGTTAGTCTTATTCCAGATCGTGTTACCACTTTACTCAAAATTCAAACTGTTATTACATCTTTCATTCAAGCAGCAAGAAAAGTTACTGAAATATTTGAATATTTGACTACACAAACTGTTAAAATAGAACAAAAGTTCTTGAAAATCTACTAATTTTGTTCGTCTACCGATTTTGTATGACGACACTTGGCAATGCTGCTCTAGATGTTCCTGTCAAGTCAGATGTCAAATTTTAAAACCACATTGCCGGTTCTACTAATTTATCTGTAGATTTGTTATTTTTAAATTGTAGTCAATTTTAGAAAATGAAATAAAAAATCAACTTTATCTTGTAGAAGATAGAAAGTTACTTTTCAAGAATAGCTTCATTCAATTTTATAATTCGTAATACAATCTAACCTGACTTTTTTATTTACGGTGGTTTTTGTGGTACTTGCAGATTTTGTATAACAATAACTGGCAACATTGCATTTAATTGTTATTATAGGTTATGTAAACAAGATTTTTTTTCAATAATTTAAATTTTATAAATTAATGCACTTTTTGTTTAATTAACTATAAATGCCAACTAGTAGTGGTAATAAAAAAGTCGGGAATGTACAGCTCTCTTATCATTTAAAATTATAATTTTAATTGTTTCTGTTGTTTTTTTTAAGGAGAAAAAGCCTTTACCAAATCAAAGGAGAAGTATCGATAGAAATAATGATAATTTTCTAACAATTGAATCTGTATTAACAGGAAATGAACGTAAACGATTATATAAACGATCAAATAGTACATTAACATCAACAACAATAACAAGAAAAACGATTTCTTCATCGATAAATGATCCAATTTCTATACAAACTTATGATGATGGTACAATACACATTTTATATACAAATAATGAGAAAGATTCAGTACCAGATCGTATTAGTTTAGATCGACGTGGTTTAACATTATTCCCAATAATCGATGGTGAAATTAAATTACGTTTATTATCATTACAACATAATTTAATTAATAATTTAAACAGTTTGAAACAACAGAAATTTCCATATTTAGTATTTTTAGATATTTACGATAATCAATTGGATCAATTGTGTTGTTTGGAAACTTTAGAGAATCTCAGGGTGTTACTTGTTGGTAAAAATCGGTAAATCATCAATAAATTACCACCAATCAATCGAACATAATCGAAATTTTGTTTGTAGAATTCGTAAAACGGACGGTTTGAATACGTTGAAAAAGATCGAAGTTCTCGATTTACACGGGAATCAAATAACACAAATTACAGGATTATCGAATTTAAGTGAATTAAAAGTATTGAATTTAGCCGGTAATCAAATACGCTATATCGGTACAACCGATTTCCAAGGACTGATATCGTTACAAGAATTAAATCTACGTAGGAATCGTTTAAGGAAATTGTTGGGGTTTCATGAGACGCCGAACTTAATTAAAGTCTTCATCAGTCATAATGATTTGCAGAAGTATTAATTTGTTATTGTCTAATTGTTGTTGTTAATTCATTTGTAATTTCAGTATTGAAGATATGAGTAGTTTGGTGAAATTAATCAATTTAAAAGACATTTGTATTGATAATAATCCGGTATTTTTAAATAACGATTGTACATCATTTCTTGTATCGTATTTACCGAATTTGATTAAATTAAATACGATTTTAATCACTGAACAATTACGTAAATCAGCATTATTATGGCGAAGTAATAAAGAATTAACAAATCCAACATTTATGGATTTAACAAGTGATGTTTGTTTGAATGTACGCCGTGATGAGATTATTACAAATGCACGTACAAATTGGGAATTATTACATTCACAAACAAAATCGATAATAACAAAATCATCATCATCGATAACAACAAATTTAAATAATGCATTACGTAATTTAAATATTGATAATGATTTGATTTTAACGAAAATAACAAATACGAAAAAATTACCAATAAAAGTGCCGTTATTACGACAAAAACGTTTAATTAAAACTAATTCTCAGGATACGGATATATCGCAAAATACAACAACAACAACATCATCGTCTAGTAGTGGTGGTGAATTTATACGTTTACCACCGATTCTAGTGCCGATTATTAAAAAAATGGAACAAAAAAATGATAACAATAAACTATCCGATAGTTTATCGAGTATAGGGCCGAATATTGATAGTTCTGTTAGTTCGTTAGGTAGTGATAATGAATCATCATCATCTAGTGATCTAGAAAATGATAATATCGACGGTGATGATAAATTAGTTGAACAAACTATAGAAAAATCGGATATTGTCGAGTATATTTACAAAAATTTCCCTTAATTGAATGTTAAAATTATCGGTTTTTAGGACAATTATTGAAACACCTGTAATTAGCGATAATCAATCGAATATTACATTACCGAGTACTTCAAGTAGTGATTTATCTACCACAGTTTCGAGAAAAAATAGAATTTGTCGTACAAAAAGCGCTTTAACGAATACACGATCTTCTATATCGTTGAAAATACAACAAAATCGTGCTGTTACAGCTAAATTAAATAAAAAACCCACACCACCATTATCTGTAAGAGTAAAAGATCGAGAACAAGGTTTATTTTATTTGTAGATAATTTAATTTTTTTTAATAAAAATCGTATTGTAGGCGGTGATTATTTGATTGAAATCTGTGGCCGTTATTTGAATATTTACGGACAATGTGCATTACGTTTTATCGATAAACCATGGAATACAACAAAAGCAAACGATGTTAATACAGTCAAATTTACGTATATTAATTTTAATAATATTGTAAACATATTAAATAAGATTAAATTACGTTTTCCAAATTTAGAGAATTTCATATTTAAAGAAACAAATATCTATTGTTTAGGACAATTGAATGGTTTAGCTGAAATACAAGGTTTACAATCACTTTATATAGATGTTGATGGTAATCCGATAATTGAAAAAAATTGGAAATCTTATGCTATTTATCGATTATCACATTGGGGCCTTACTATTATCAATGATCAAACGATTACACAACAAGATATTCAAAAAGCCAATGAAGAATATCAAAGTTTAAGTGATTTAGTTCTATTATCATTACCAGATGAATTATTACAACCGTTATTGATGCGATTACGTGTCGATATTGGTATGACAATGGAGATGAATGCGAAAAAATGGCTATTAACAATGGCCGATCCGGAATTAAGGAGTGTTGTATGTAAAGAAGCATTACAATGGAAGAAACCGTCCGGATTACAAGTAGTATTTGAGTTTTATTTTTATTAATTAATAATTATTGTGGAACATTTCAGGATGATATTGTTATAAAACAGAAAGCAAGACAATATATTTCACAATTATTGGATGAAATGGGGAATTCTATTAGGAAATTGCGTGCATTAGATATTGAATGGCCGGCAATTTTGCATGAATTTGTACAAAATACATTGTTGGATTATTCACAATTAGATATGTATATGAAGAGGAAAATGTTAGAATTGTTGAAATAAGTTATTAAAAAATAGGAGAATTTACACTGCCGAAATAAATTAATTTATACAATTTTAATTAATTGTTAATAATTATTAGGAGTTAATTGAATAGAAAAAACACGATCGCACTGTTTACATTTTAGATATTTTCTATTTATTGTTGAATATATTTTGTTGGAAATTGATCTCTATTCTATCTTTTTTCTATACAGACATGGCGTTCCTAATACGAACATACACAGGAATGAATTCTACCACCTCACGCTCTTAGGGATTTCGCATAAGTTAGAATGAGATAAATGGAAAATAAGCGGCCATAGATCTAAGAATTCCATCTATTGACACCATCTACTCTTATAATTAGACATTTCTATAAACATAGCACATAAAAACTGACTTGAATTTTTCTGTTTGTCAGTATCATGGTGAAACATCAGCATTTTCTGTTTACCTTATTCTAACTTATCGGAAACCCCTAAAAGCGGGTAGTGCTGGTATTTTTCTTGTGTTCTTATAAACGCCAAGTCATTCCACTAAAATTGTATTGTCTACGGGGATTTATAAATGTGGCCGGCAATTTTAGCCAATAAGAACTAAGAATTTTTCAAGTCTGTCAAAGATTCTGAATTCTCATTGGTTGAAGCTATGGAGGCCAATCTCAGGAATCTATCGCTTAGGATTGAAGAAGGGAAGCTGAACCGAATCCAGCGATAAGATGGCTAATTTTGCCATCTAAAGATCTATAATTAGATTGATTATTTAGAAAATGATTTGCGAGAGGTGCTATGGGTCTACTCATAAGTTCGGAGCCGTTCTGTAGGCTAGCCAAGACCCACAGAAGGCAGGAAATCTGTGCGTGAGAATGGAGCAGGAAAATACTCTACTGGAGACAACGTCCAGGAATGCGACAGGCAAAAAAGTTTATTGACTATTTGCCTCAGAACGCTAGAAAGCTTCTCGACCTAAATAGGAACGAACTAAGAATGGTAACGGGACTCTTAACTGGGCACTACCCAGTGAGATACCAGCTCGAAAAACTTGGCAAAGCAGACAATGAGAGATGTAGATTGTGGATTGAACAATGAAGCTTCACATCTAGCCTCACTCTATCACCTACTGAAGTGACGAAGAGGCCTGCCGGAGATATCTTGAGTGAGTAATATAGAGAATCTTGAAGTTTTTGGGATTGTGCAGAATCTGATGTCTCATCTTAAGCTATCTGGTTGTAAGAACGTTGAACTACAAGTGTCCCGAATATTAATGAATTGTATTGTTTTCCTTATTTACGTAGAAAAATTATAAAATTCTTGAAGTTTTTTTTGTAAAAAAAAACCCGTAAACATTGACTTTCACTACTTTCCCCTATCTCTCCCTAACAATACCCCCGAAAATCCGAGCTTATATATATTTATTCGAGCTAACTACATCTTTAAAGTTACTGTTGTGTATCATTTTAATAAAACCATTACTCAATTACCAAGGTATGTACTACTATAAAGTATTGAACCTATAATAATTTTTGGCGATTTCTTTCTGCGGTACGATCAAGAAAAATCGCATTGTTTACGGCAGTCGTTGACTTGTTCACTGTTTTTTGTTGTTTTATTTTGTTTAAACGGAACTGGTTTATTTGTTTACACGCATTTTTTGAATTCATTCGTACTTTTCCTGTTACAAATCGATTATTGTTTCGCTCGTGCGATCTCCACTTTTGCATTGATTTTTCTTTTTATTCTGTTTGGCAAAAAAAAAGATATCACTTTCTTTACTTTCATCTAGATGTAATAAGGAAAGTTGTAAGTTATATTATTTATAAGATGATATAAAAAAATGAAAATCAGAACAAAACAAAAAACCGGTTTGTTTACAATTTATTACACCATAATGTTCAAATGTTTACAGATGAAACGTATATTTCGACTATTCTTTATTGTTGGGTTTTTTGGAATTGTGAAAGCCCACGGTTTTATACGTATTATAATTTTAGCTGCATTAGGTCTAGCTGGTTTATGGATGATGCATACTTTAGCACAAGATTTCCAAAGTATCACAGGTGCAGCTGGAAATAAAGGCGGTCTTGGACGATTTCTACAAAAACGATCAATCAATGTAAAAATTTCGTGTAATTATATTATAATTTCAATTGTAAATTGTTGTCCGTTATAGGACTTACGACAATTTAAAATCAATTGGGAATTGGTGTTATCCAGGGACCCAGCTAGTTGTACACGAAGTTTTATTTGTCAATTAGCCGCTACAGAGATGAAAAACTTGGATGATATCGGAATAAGTATTCTAAAATTAACAAGGTTCTATTTTTTAAATATAAAATAATTATTACAAATTTAATTTTTTTTATTATTTAGAAGTCAGATAAATGATAATTCTTGGGCTAGTCAGCAACTTTTAGAAGCCCTAAAAGAAGGAGAGAATGTACAAAATCCTAGAGAATGTATGAAAATTTACAGAATGTGCCCGTATTCAGCACAAACAATGGTATCACTGTTAAAACTTTTCGGTTAAATTTAGACAATTTAAGTACCTTTTTATCCAAATATGAAATCTAACCCAAGGAAAATAATTTAAATAAAATAAATACGTTACAATATGATTATTTGTAAATTAGTTTTATATATATTAAATAAAATAATTAGATTACTTTTTCGATTTTTTCCCTTTTTTACTGCTATCTTCTGATGAAACACCTAACAGACTAGCTAATTTGGCTTTTAATTCCAATAATTTATTAACTTCCGGTTGCCATTCAGATTTATTAGCACCACTTTCTTTCAATTTCCTCACAACCATACCCTTAAAACATAAAATTAATCATTGTTGAGTTACAAATTGTTTAGTAACGTATGTCGTAGATTACACAGACATATTTTAACAATTAGAAAATCATACTTGTTTGGCTATTTCATCTTCTATTTTTTTGACATCATCACCACTTGTTGTTGTAGCACCATGTGGTAGTGGATTTTTTTGTGCATTTTCTAGATCTTTCTTCAATTTTAATAATATCTCAACTTCCGGTTGCCAAATTTTCTTATCAACACCACTTGATTTTATTGCACGTACTTTATCGGCTTGTTTTGCTACTTCAGCCTCTAACGTTTTAACATCTTTAATTGGATTGTTTTGTTGTTGTTTGCCAGCAAATCTTTGTTTCAATTCTTCAATACGAGCTGGTTCTAGTTTGGCAAATAATGGAGACATTTCACCTAATTGATGACCAGCTGGTAATAACTGACACACTTCACTAATCCTATAAAGTTGATTAAAATAAAATATTTGTTAAAGAAAATTTCATAGTGAATTATTTACTCTGGAATTAATGCAGTATTTGGGGCATTTAGTTGTTTTTTCAAATTTTCACTGGTTTCTGGTAAATATGGATTTAGCAACATTGATAGAAGACAAGCAATATTACAACAAATACCAATAATCGTACCAGCACGTATTCTAAAAAATAATAAATTATTAAAAAATTATAAACATTTCGTTGTGGGTCAATACTTGTCTTCCGGACTTCCTTTCAACAATACCCATGGTTGATGGGCTTGTAAATATTGATTACCATGCCGTGAAATTGCTAAAATATGTCGAATACCATCACGTAATTTACATTTTTCTAAACAATTCATATACGATTTTAATTCACGATTACATAATGCCAAAAATACAAAATCATCCTTAATTAATTTCATTTCTGGTACTAATTTGTTGAAATTATTTTTAGCAAACATTAAAGCTCTAAAAAAATTTGTTTTTTTTTATGATTAAAAAACAAACAATTAACTCAAAAACATTACCGATTAACGAAATTTCCAAGATTATTTAGTAATTCAGAATTATTTTTTGTTATTAAATCTGCCCAACTAAAACTTGAATCTTGTGATTCAGGTCTCACAAAAAGTAAATAGAAACGCCATACATCACTTGGAATACCTGTATCACGGGCATCATTACCAAAAACACCAACACCACGTGATTTTGAAAATTTACCATCTTCATAATTCAAATATTCTGAAAAACAAAAAATTGTCGCAAATAGAATGTTTTGTTAGAAAAATTGGGACACAGTAGGTGGGGAAATTCACAATAAAACAATTTATCGAAACATCTAATTTATTTATTTATATCATAGAATTGAAAACAGAAATATAAAGAAAACTGAAAATATCGAAAAATAAGCGACGATTTTGTTTCATTGTTTAATCAACTTCTTCAATAGTGGGTCCACCTGCTTGTGCTTGTCCACCTCCTGAACCAGTACCACTCGAAGCACCACCAGCAGCATACAATTTCGACATAATTGGACTACAGATTCTTGTTAATTCTTTCTGTTTATCTTCATATTCATCTTTTTCAGCTAATGTATTTGCATCTAACCATTGTAAAACATTATCACATTCACGTTGAACTGTTGTTTTATCACTAGAACTTAATTTATCACCACAATCAGAAATTGTTTGTTTCAATTGAAAGATGTACGCTTCTAATTGATTACGTGCAGCAACACGTTGTCGTTGACGTTCATCTTCTTCTTTATATTGTTCAGCTTCAGCTACCATTCGATCAATATCTTTCTGTGATAATCTACCTTTATCATTTTTAATTGT
>JAZBGY010001414.1:0-22414 GCA_037414755.1 Lydus trimaculatus | reverse complement strand
GCATTATTGACGATCTGTTTTTTTTTTCGTTGTAATTGCGACATGAATTGTTGTAAATTTAATGAAGCGCACTTTGATTTCGTACAATTACCATTTATCAAAGTCCCTTTATAATAGTAGTTTGAATAACAGTCCTTATCTCCATTTCTATATGCATTTTTATAGGATACACTATCAAGTTTTCCCTGTTCTATTTGGCTTATATCGATTGTAAGCGTCTTGTATCAACTTGGATAACTTGTCAAGTCTTTGGACAATACTCGGCAATATTGTCGTAGAAATTGACAAGTTATCAAAGTTGTAACCAGTAGCGGATTGGGTTGTGATGCCGCCCTAGCTCCGCTCTGATGTGCCGCCTTCTTATAATGTCAAGAAATATACATATACAGGTTGAGACACATTTCATCTAGGAACGTACGAGAAATTACAAGAATCGAGACAGTCTTATAGCCTTCGTTTGGACTGAAAAGAGATAGTTCGTAGAATATTTGTAGGATTACCTACCCTGAAGACTGTTGTATTACCTGTAGTTTCTTCTATGTTCCTAGATGGAATGGGTTAGACTGTATATAACATTTCTGAATAGTAAGAGTGAGAGAAAAAGCAATAAAAATTGTTCTCCGTATCGACAGAAAACTCATTCAATTTTGAGTGTTTAGCGCCTTCCAAATTTCTGTCATTTTTCAAATTTTAGTCTCTTTTAAAATTTTAGGTACCCCCGAATTTGAGCAGCTTTTGCCCACAAATTGCGGCGCCCTAGGCCCGGGCCTCGCGGACCTATGCCTAAATCCTGCATTGGTTGTAACAAGTCTTTTGTCTACTGAACAAGAAAAACTTGATAGAGAATCTGTGAAATTGACGATAGAAATGAAGATTGAAATTTCCAAAGAAAAATCAAATTGTTGTCGATTCAGGTAATTTTATATTTCTATAAAAACATATTATTTGTCATGTTATTTTTCATATTTTATTATTAACAAATAATAGAGTGTCATTTTGAAATGATATTCATGGGAGTGTATTTTTTTTTTATTCGTGAGAATTATCGGTTGAAATACAATAGAAAAATATGCAAATAATATTGTTATATTACAGGAAAAAAAACAAAACAATTCTACTTGTATTAACCTTCATTTTCTATTATCTTTTTGATAACGAAGATATCGATCTCTGTCTCACTTATATCAAAATTCAATAAGTTATAAATAAGCGCAATGGGTGCGGCAAGGATGGCAGAAGTTTGACCATCTATTTTCCCCAAAAAATCCACAATTCTAACATATTATCAAATAAAATTTTTTGCAAATTATGTAAATTAATTACATTTACAAGTAATATTTCCTGTTTTTGTTATAATGTTTGATATGAAAATGATTATATACAAAGTTCTAGATATTTCCGCTAAAATTTCCTAATGAAGATCAATTATAAAGTAAACAATAGTTTCAAGTGCAAGGTCGAACTTTATCAAGGACGTACATGACCAATCCTAATTCCACCTTAATAATAATAATGATACTGAAAAATCATTAAATTTAAACTAGTAAAAGTCACGCAAATTCGACCAAAGTTGAAAACTCTATACATTAGTAACAACTGTAATCATTTGTACAGGTAATAAGAATCGAATTTTGTAATGATTTTAGAGTTTGCATTTAAAAAGTTCGTGATTTAGATGAGAATTACGACATTATTTGTTTGATAAACACACAGAACCTTCATCTAATTTATTTTTTTAATGATAAGATTAATAATGATTTATAGAGGTGTTATTGAGGAAGATGATCCATTTAAATTCCATTAAAATTATTGTATTGTTCAAATTAACGAAATACTAAATACAGAAAATGTGATAAATTTATTTATACAGCAACTTTATCATAATTTGTTTATTTATTATTTAAAAATGATTGTGGAACTGAGACACTTATATTTCCTAGAATATTAGACCGCGTTTCCACTAGAAAAGAAAATTTGGGCGATATTCTATCAGATAGAAATAAAAAATAGTATAGTTGTTTGGGTTCGCTAATTGATCAAGTGTACACTGCCTACCAACAGTTTTAAGACCACTCATAACTTGAATGGTATATTGATCGCGTTATAGGAGGGTTTACTGTTTAAGCTGAGATATTACATGTTTGTTGCAACCTTCAACATTAAGGTGGTGTTACACTTTTTTTTGCCAACTCGTGGACTCGCTCATTGTGTTTGGAAAAATTTTTCTCTACTATGTTGATTGTATCATACACTTTGAGTGGTAATGAAAACGATATTTGCATTAAAATATCCTAATACAGGACAAATTAACGAAACAGACGTACAGGTGTCCCCAGAGTCCCTAGACGATTTGGTAAACTGCCAGAAATCTGTCGATTTCAGTAGGCAGGTACATTCAGATATGTCTAATTAATGTGTCAGATGGAGGCAGATATCTGTAGCCAGGTCTGTAGCAACATGACTGCCTTCTGGAATCGACAGATTTCTACCACTTTTCTAGATCGTCTAATATCACCCTAATAAAATCAAGGATTTGTGCGACAATCGTACGTTCTAAACAAAGTTCGTTTTATATAAAAAAAAATATAGATAACACTTTAATTTTAAAGATCTATTTACAGCATTATATTTATATGAATCATATATAGGTAGATAATAATTACGTCACTGATAAATAAACTATTTGAATAAGATCGACAAGGGATTTGTCACGTCCATCTAGAGTTCTCCTTAATAGTTTGGGAAAAAATCCTCTACAGGATAGATTTTTGTGTGCACATTGCTCTGAGGGTTTTAAATATTAGAGAGTTCCTCATTGATCTGATGTCGGCTTGTTAATGAGGCATCAAAAGTCATAAAAACGGTGTTTTTTCAAATATCTCAAACATTTTTCAGAAATAATTTGTAGCTGAGAAAATTTGCTACAAAAATGATATGAATGATTTTTTTCATAGAGCTGACCGTTTACGATATATTGGGGATACCACATAATAAAAAAACACACCTGGTATTCGACCTCATAGGTAGTGTCGAAGAGAGTGCAAATTACCATAGTAACACATATTTGGAAAAAATTATTTCAACCCTCATTTCCTCCCTTAAAGTTAAGAACGTGCACGAACGACAAAATTCATGTCTATTAGAATGAGTTTCTCTATTTAAATACCAAAAAGTATCAAAATCGGGAGTTTCTACATCGTAAGGTTTACTCAGTTAATCTAACAAACAATTCCCTTGCATGATAAAAGATTGATAAGCAGACGTACATATAAATTTGAATTTAAGTCATGTCTATTATTCATAGTTGTAATTATAGTGGATAACAGTGTCTAAACGGCACAAGGACAATATAATAAGCAATACATCGAACTGTAAGTCGGTTACTGGTTCAAAATTATCATTTCCAAACTATTGTTAACGTTCGTTATAAGCGGTACTAATAAACAAATCAAAAATTTACAATCAATAGAGAAAAGCTAGGGAGAAAACATGCGACAGAATTACCCTTAATAACAATAACCACAATTCTAGAAAAAAATAGTCTATTGTTCTTTTATTATTTATACATAATTTAAAAGATGCATATAATCTACCAACAATTCCCATGCATGCATAATAAGTTTGATAAGGAAACAAGCACATAAATTTGAATTTAAGTCATATCTATTCATTCCCATAATTGTTGAGGAGAATAGAACTAAACTGGTACAAGGACAGTAAGTGCGAATCTACAACTCAATTTAAAGTTACCATTTCCTCAATCCTCAATATGTCCGTTATAAGAGGTATACCAGGTTTTTTGATACTTTTCAAATAATTGATTCAGTTTTAATAATTTGACAATAACAATTAACAATTAAATGCAAAAAAATTAATTGAAGAATACAAAAAAGAGGATAGTAGAAAAAGGGTTCAACGGTAATTATAATTATCACCACTCTATCTTATTTAGATTCTCAATTAATGCTTAATTAACTAATTTTTTTTTCTAATAAACTAAAATTCCTACCTGTAAATGTGTTGTTTGTTTTGAATAACAACCACTAACTTAATAAATTTCGTACAATTCAGTTAGCTTTTTATATGTATTGTTTTGCGCTTATCATCAATGATGCGGTTATTTAAAAAATTAACCACTAATTGTACTTTAAATATATTAATATGTTGTTTAACCCTGACATAATACAGTTGAACTTATAAAATACAATAATTCATACAATTTTATCTATAACCACTGTTGATATTTTTTTATTGATAGCCAATAAATAGAAAATGAATCAATTATTGTAAATATAATGTACATGAAACAAACAGAAAACATACCTTTATCAATGAAGAATAAATTGAGTCACCAAACTATTATTATTACAACAAAATAATAATAAAAAATAGTCGCTAGTTATTACAACAAAAAACTAGGTTTATATCCATTTATTTGAGAATTGAAGCGACTATTATCGACGAGAAAAAATTAGAATTTATCAAACAACCAACCAAATGCAGGGCTACTGAATTAATTTACGAGTTTAAATTAACAGAATAACTTAATTGTTGGAAAATGATGGTCATTAAGATAAAGAAAAATAAAGTAGTTTTATTAATATTAGTTGGAATTGTTAGTTAAGAGAGGAAAGTGGAGCTTGGTACGGCTAAGAAAACGATCAATTTATGTAAAATATTAGAACAAAAAAGCTTCAAATTAATACAAAATTCCTGCATAATCCTTCCGTGTCATCTCGTTCAGTTAAATGTTTTATCAATAAAGTTACTGATAAAAAAAAAAACACTTATTATTATAGCAGAGATACACCATGTCCCAATTATTTAAAATTTTAACCAAAAGATAATCGGAACAATTGCTGACAATCCAAATGAGAAGTTTAATTGTAATCCGGGAAGAGAATATTTTGGAAAGAAAAGTGTTCAACGCTTTAAACCTGTTTTTGACGACAGGTGTTTCTGTTCTAGGAAGTGTGCTTTGGGTTTATTCTAATTAATAAGCCCTTTTGGGGTCTTTCACCCACCGTTTTAGGGCTCATTTTATGTCATTCAAATCCTCCCTAAAGGTTCTTTTTAGGAGACGCAACCCGCTGAGCATTAGATCTTATTGCAGTAATGATAGGAAATGTAAGGGTGATATTAGACGATCTGGCAAAGTGGCAGAAATCTGTCAGATATCTTCTAATTACATAGACAGATTTCTGCAACTCTGTCAGATCGTCTAATATCACCCTAAAGCCTCGTTCAGACTATTCAAGTTACTTGAATTCAAGTAACTGGCATTCAAGTTTGTGTTCACATATAAACAAGTCAATTGAATCAAGTAAACAAATAAAATGTCATCGAATAGGCTGTTTTTTCAGTATCGAACATGAATTTATTTGTCATATTCACGTAGCTGGCTTTGATTTACTCCCACGGAAACAGTTCACACATTTCAAGTTGAGATTCAAGTCTGTGTTCAAGTCAAGCAAAAAGTTGAAAAGAGTTCTACTTCACTTGAAACTTGAAACAAACTTGAACGAATAGTTCAAGTCAAGTAAAAATTAGGTTCACACTTGTCAAGTGGTTTCAAGTTACTTGAATTCAAGTAACTTGAAAAGTCTGAACGAGGCTTAAGACAAAAGTTTGCAATAATACTCTGCGTTGATTCTGGTTCCTTTGATACGTACGACCATTCTGCTATAATTCCAGAAAACGATAATCATTATTTTACAAAAACAGAAAGTCCAGCACTGCCCATGCTTTGAATGTTTCATCCGGTTGTTACTATTCTCCGACGACATGTCTTGACTCTGTTGAATTTATGCTACGGTTCCAACAATCGCAATACTCAACGAGTTTTTTTTTTGCTGACTTTAAAACAGCCAGTTTTTAACCGATCATAGTTGCCAAATATTCCGTGTAATCGGTGAGTGATTTTCGATGTCGTTACGCCCGCTTTCTATCGGAAGAAAATGATTACTCTTTCCGTTCTTTGTGGTCACAGTATTAACATTTTAAGAAACATGTCGGTATACGCCTACCAATTATATGATATTGATGGACATTACTCTAGTTTAAAATGGTTTAAATAAATAGAAAAATTTTATTCAAGTCAAATTGTGTGAAAATTCACAAATATTTATTTAATGTAAAATAATTCTTCGTCGTCCATTCCTCTTCTAATAATCGAAATTCTAATGCACACTTATTTCGTTCATTCTTCATATTTAATAAATTGTACAATTGTGCCTGGAATTTATTTCAAATTTAATTAAAACCATCAATAAACCAATAAAACACCAACTTACTTGAAGATATAACGTATCTTTAACTCTAGAGAAAGCTTCAACTAAACTAAAATCATCTTTAACACGATCTAACATATCTACAGCTTTTAATAGAGTAGTATTACATTCTGTTTGATTTAAATTTTTTGAATGTGCAATTAAACATTTAACATACAACAATATGGCACGTCCTCTATCAAAATTACCACCATGTGTCAATATTTGTATCAAACATTTATCTAATAATTTTAAACATTGTTGTGCCATACCTAAACTTAATTGTATATTAACAATATGTAAATATATTAATGATGTTAAATAATCTAAATGATATTTTTTTGTTTCAATTAAACAATCATTTAATAATAACATAATACTAGGTGGTATTTTATCTGGATATGTACTTGTAAATTGTATTTCAGCTAATTGTATTTTTGCTCTTATATAATAATGTGTTTTTGATTTATATTTTTTATTATTTTCATATTTTTTTATAATAATATTTATATAACGTGTTGCTTCAATATAGTCGTGTTTATAAAAATACAATTCACTTAAACGTAAATAACCTTCCCATTTATCAAAAACTAATAATTTCCTTGCTGCTATTTCTGCATCATTATATTCTTCATTATATAAATTACGTATATAAATATATAAATTTTCACATAATATCCATGTATGTGATATTGGTTGATTCGGGAAACATTCTTTGATAAAATTCAATATTAATTCAACTAAATTATAATTGCCTTGTTGTATCAAAATTTGTATTAAATTACATATTACTAAACAATAATTCTCATTATAGATTGCTTTATTATCATTGATTATATCGATATTTTGATACAACAATAATTGACACCATAATGATGACATTTCTGTTTTACCAAAAAATTGCCATAATGCACCACGTATAGCAAAACTATTCGATATCAAATCACGCATATTATTCTGACAATTGATTTTATCACTCTGTGTTAAAGTCTACAAACAACAATAATAATACTAATAATCGAAATATTAATCAAAAATTACCTCAAATATATATATGGGATTCTCTGATACTAAACAAGCATGTTGAACATAAGTTTGTACACCTAAAGATGATGTATATGGTAGATTTAAATCGAAACTTTTTGCAATCGAATGTTCAACAAGTTTCTCTTTATTTGTTGATGTTAAACGATATAACCAAGATAAAGCGTGTTGTAGACAAACATTATCATTAGCACATTGGGAAATTTTTATAGCTTCCTTCAATGAAGCTAAAGCTTCTTCTCTATAATCAATTTTTTATTAATCTCCTTACCAAAACAAAAAAAAAAAACCTATAGTTAAAGTCCTCTTAGAAGATCTTTTGGGCGCAGGTTGCGAAGTAGGTTCGACAAATCTCGCTTACTATCGAGAAAACTCTACAGTGGCGGCACAAAGCGCATTTACTTGTCGCAATGTTTTATAGGTCAGACGTTTTATCGAGGCGAGAGTTTACGCAGATGGGTTTGTACCAGTAGGGGGTGGGTGGGTCTTTTTACCTGTATTTAACAAATAACAAACATTCAAGCATAAGTAAAAATCATAGACGTCCGTAAAGCCAGTTGGTGATACAACAAATCATAAGACATAACAGATAAAACTTAAATTAAACATTCTGAAAATAAGTTCCAGCTCAAAAAGGTGTTTTTAGAAGTCTAACAACTTTGAGAAAATAGTTAAACGTATTGCAAACAGTTTCTGCATAACGCTATTTAAGAAATCAATTACTTCTACGCCTTTGGAAGGTTTTCCAATATTTTAGGGGATGGTCCTATAACGGTAAAAAGTTTAGTGCTCATCCAAAGCTCTCGCCTCGGTAAAACGTCCGTACTATACACTATATACATTTGGTTTTGGAATGTGCCTATCTGTTATCTTTATTTTGAAAAAATATTGCAACGATCATGACAAAGACACTGGATGTCCAAAATATGTTTTCTCATTGTCTCTTTCAATAGAGAATTACAAACTAATATTGCTGTTGTTTGCTTGTCCATAAAATAGGGTCGAACTAACCACCAATAGTGTAAAATGGAAGTTTACAATAGTAAAAATTTTTCATAATGTAACCGCCCTTTTCTCTTTAATTCATTTCAACTTATTTAAGTGTCGTAAGGTTGGTTGATGTTTGTCTATTTTCCAATGTAACTATCTGCCTGGTCCTCCCGGTAGAACCTTTCTTAATACAGAACGCCACTGCAATCTCAAAATTGTTGTCTGCGTTTATTACTTGCACGTGCTTTTTTCTACCCCCACTTACCAAGAGTCCACTGCGCATCTATCCAGAAAGATCTTCTAACATGACTTTAGCTATATACTTACTTATGATTGAAATGGTAGTGCAGAATTGCAAGATTTAAAGCAGCAAATCTATAAACTTTATTTCGATCTTCTAATGAACCTCTAGTGTCGAGTAGAGTCCTATCGAAACAATGACACAAACTATCAATAGCGCCACAAAATTCATTTACACGTAAATAATTCAAATACGATAAGAAATGCTAAAATTACAAATAATACAATATTAAAATTTGTTTTAATTTTGGATTATCGATATTACAGCTTCAGCTAACGATGGATTCGATATTAATAAATTCGTAATTCGATCCTGTAATTCAGGTGGTGATAGTGCTTTTTGTTCGTTATTTTGTAATAATACAGCTTGTGTCGCTATAAATAATTCCGCCTGACGACGAGACCATTGTTCACGATTTGCTGACCTAATAATTATTATAAATAAATCGATAAATAAATGATTATTTTATAGAAAATACCAATCATCAATGTTGAAAACTTTATGAATCTCACCACCATTTCGACCACCTGATTCAATGGTTTTTTGCCATTCTTCATAATATTTTTGATATGTTAAATAAACATTCGTCACTTCAGAGAATGTTAATTTATCAAAATTAACAATTAATCGTCTCAAATAATAACCAACAATACTACTTTTACTGATTGAATTATTCACTTCAAGTACCGATGTTAGACTTTCATTGAATGTCATTATACGATTTAAACTATCAATAATATCCAACATATAACTAGTACCATTACCGTATAAGTTAAATAGGCTTTTATCAAACGAATTTAGTACACCTGGATGTATTCGATATTTATTCGAAATCAATATATTCCGCAATTCAGATAAACTAATATCAGGACTTTGTAGTAATTTTAATATTAATACACAGAAATCACGCCGATATTTCGCTTTCAAACTATCATCTTCGATATATTTAAAATCATCTGTAAATATTTGTATATTGGGAAAGTTTTGTTTTAGAAAATGAGGTTATGTTACCTAATTCACGGAAATTACAATAATTACGTATCAAAATCGCCACACTCAATTTATGTGGTGTTATTGTTTCTAATGGTAGTCGTTTTGTTTGGAAATTGTCGAAAATATTTGCCATTTTTCCAAAAAAAAATTGTTTAAATTAAACAATCTTGACAGTATTTATTGAGGTTATGTATAACGATAGTAGTGACATCTCACCAATTTTTCTTAAACACACTATGTTAATGATGTTCCGCATCTTGACGACAAACTTAACATCCACGCAAAATTGTAAAACATACCGGATGAGTAATATTTTGCTTAGAATAAACTTGTATTTATCTACTCTATTGCTCGATATATTCTACACTTGTATTTGGCGGTATCTTGTACAATTGTTAGGATTTAGTATCATCAAACGTTATTAACGCTAACGTTGTGTTAACGTTTTGATTGTGGATGCTCTATCGGATGTGTCGGTAATGTAGAAATTGATGATGACAGGCCCGGTGACGGTTTTCTAACCTTAAAATTCGTTGAAATTCCGATTTTCAAAAATGGTAAGAAATTTTATTAAAAACAAACAATTACCAATAATTATCGATTGAAATTCCAGTTGTTTTATTCATTCTTCAAGTCTCTAGTGGGTAAAGATGTGGTAGTTGAGTTGAAAAATGATTTAAGGTACGTATTTATTCCATCAACTTCATATAATTATTGTAGAAATCATCGGAAAAATTTCAGTATTTGTGGAACTCTTCATTCTGTAGATCAATATTTAAACATCAAATTAACCGATATTAGTGTTACCGATACGGAAAAATATCCACATATGGTTTGTATCCAATTCGATTTTGTAGATAATCAAATGATCATCAAATATCCTTCTTGCAGTTATCAGTAAAGAATTGTTTTATTCGTGGATCTGTTGTTCGTTATGTACAACTGCCAGTAGATGAAGTTGATACACAATTACTTCAAGATTCTGCTAGGAAAGAAGCAACAGCTCCGACAAGATAATTCCAACACAGTGGAAAGGTTTTCTTAAGTTTACAACTGATTAGAATTAGGTTTCTTTTAAATATCGATAACTATCATTAAGGAGGAATGTATTGGGAATTGAATAAAGTACAATTTTTCTATATATTTCTTTATTTAAAATATACATAATAAAATCTAGGCAATATTTAATACTATAGTTGGCATAAATATATCATCACAATGAATAATTCGACTTAGAGGATATCTATACGTGTTGCTCAACATTATTTTCCATGATAAAAGACTAGAAAAGTGAACAAAATCATAAATAATTGTATATAAAAAGGTTTTTGTTTAACAACATTTAAAATAAAATTATTACATAAATTATAACAAAAAAAAATGTTTGTATTTAAAGTTAAAGTTTGATTCAAAAAGAATAAAAAGAAAAACTTTGGGTAACATCGATTATTAACAAGTTATTGTTCGGTGTTGAAATAAGAATTTTGCATGAGGTAGAGTTTATCAATGGGATTCGCTATAGATCCTGTTGATGGCCCATTATCATGTTGATGTGTATGTGTTGATTGTAATTCCAAATTTTGTAATGATAATGTATCAGATGTTGCTTCATCTAAATGATCAAAATTTGTACTGTCATCTAAAGATATATCTGAACTACAAAAACTTTCACCAGAATGTGCAGGATAGGCATCTGAAATTAAAAAGAGAAAAACATAAAAAAATTACTTAATTGTTAAATTGTTGTGTTTATTGATTGGATACGGAATACGGGGTTGATATAATAGTTTGAAAAATTATATTTTTGTTTTTTATTTACCGTCGGGAGAGTATGGAATGTTGGGGTTGAGCGGTTGGCTAGAACTAGGAAATGAATCACTCAGACTTCCCATACCCATAAAATGTCCATGTTCACTGTTTGGTGATTCTTGTTTAATAATTTTATCATCTTTATCATTTTTCTCTTTATCACTTGATGATTTACCATCATCTTGTTTCGCTTTCCTTTGTATTTTCTTCATTTTAGCACGTTGATTTTGAAACCATACTTGTACAACACGTACACTAAGACCAGTTTCTTTAGCTAATGCCTCACGTACTTTCCGACACGGTTTTGGACTAACTTCAAATGATGCTTTAAATTGTCGCCGTTGTGCCGATGTTAATATTGTACGTGGTCGTTTTGGTCCTCGACGTCCATCACGTGGCCGAGTATTCTCATCTAACATATCATCATCACCACTACTGGCCTGTTGCATTAAATACATTTCCTTTTCGAAATCTTGACGACAAAATAACTGGCCAGCTCTTAATACAAATTGTTCTCCTTTTTGTAATGGTTGGCAACAGACGACGCATACAAAACAGGGTAGATGAAAGACGTGCTGTTGTGCCCTCATTACCATCTCGTGTGGTAAAAGACGGTCACCGCATCGTGAACATTTTACACCAAATATCCTAAAAAAAACATTGAGACATTCACACATAAGGATAGTTTACTTATAAAGGATTAAAATTCCATTTTAAAAGAGAAGTTAGTTCGCCCGGCGCCTCCACCAAAAATATTTGTTATAGAAATATTTGAAAGTTTGCTTATTTAAACAATTCTATCGAAACCATTCGTATTGCTTTAAAAGTCAAGCAACAAGAAATATTTCTCCATTTGGACAACGTATAAACATCAAAAGGCAAGACGGAATATAATCACAGCAACCCCCTACAGATTCACAACAAAGAACACCATGAATAGTGTAAGGGTTTTATTGGATTCGCTTCGTCGCCTTCTGAAACTCATATCGGCCCCAAATAAAAGCAAAAGAATATATAAATAAGACGCTGGAATGGAATGCGCCTGTTGTATTCGATAAAGTAACAAGAAAAAATACATTTTCCTTTAATTTTTCCTGTTTTAATTCCATGAATTCATAAATATTGAAATTTCATATTTGAAATATAATAGAAGGAACAAAACAGTGGATAGTGACATGTTACCTATCATAATCAGCCTTGCAGTAAAGTTTCGTATTTCTGGTGTAACAAGAATGGGCTAGTTGAATGCCACAGATGCTGCAAGTGAGGCAATGTTCATGCCAACTAGCGTCTGCCACCCGCATCAGGTACCGATCGTGGATTTTCTGTCCGCAACCCTCGCACATTTCATATGTTTTTTCACATTTTATTAGTCTACCATCTGGAACAGAATAGAAGAAGAAACGTTTAGAAAACACAAAGTAAAATAGTAAAAGTAAGCAACTATTGAGAGATAAAAATCAATAGATCGAACAAAAACATGTTTCTAAAGGCTAATTATTCTGAGAATTCTCAAATGTACAGTTAGGATGCAAAAAAAGATTTAACGTCTCTTGGTGAAAAACCGTTCTTCTGCCTCTGTTTGGATGCTTCTATTTCTTTCTCCCGACACTCGATAGCTTACTGTTGCCTTCAAGCGTAAGTCTGATTTACACCATACAATCCTCACCGTTAATTTTTTTTCGCATCCAATTGTACCTATAGCTATTCTCATTTTATGATATAATGATTACTTCATCGACTAAGGGTACGATTACATTATCAAGTTTTTCTTGTTAAAGTTGGCTTGTATCACGTATTATCTGATAACGTATACCTACACCAATTCAAGCAACTCGTATAAACTAGAATAATTTGTCAAGTTCCTGTAAATAAGCATATCAGAAATTGATATTAACTCGAAACAATTTATTGCATCAAGAAGCTGAACAACAACTTTTGGTTTATGTAAACAAATCCTAAAATTCAAAAGGAAAATGTTGTAATAATTGGACATGAATTTGAGCTGGTGTATACATGCACCACAAGTTCTTGTACAGTTTCATCGTTCAACAATTATTTCAAGTTTTTGTCCTTCGCGCACCCGTTGAAGATAGCGAAACCAACGAGTTATTGACAAGTTGTCCATGCTGATACAAGTCGCTTGAAAACGTCTATTTCTGCGTTATAATTACTTGTAGCATTGTTTGGTCGTATGCTAAATCAGTCTGTAATTGTTACACATTACATTTTTGTATTTTAAAATTGTTGATACAATTCTGTATTAACAGCGAATAAATTAGGTTCAAATACTAATCACTGCAAAAGTTTAATTTTTATCTTCCTTATAAGCATAGTAAGCATGATAAATGAGATTAAGTAGATAAACAGCAAATGTGAATAGACAAATTATGTTTATGAAATGGAAGTAAATGAAAATATGTTGCTCTGTAAAGTCCTGTTTATAATGAAACTGCAAAATAAACGTCTGTAGAAATGAAAGAGACTTAAGCATGTGTATCAGCATTCGTCGCTATTCTATAAAAACACGTTAGATGAGCGTATATCGTTTTTAATAATGTATATAGAGATAATTATTATTGTAGCGAAGCGAACAAACAATACATAATTAACAAAAAACTTAACATGAAAAGAGAGCAGCTTAGAGAGTTTAACTTTCCATTTTCAAAAGATTAAAACATCATCCTGATCACGTCTATCTCCCCTCCCCCTATCTATTGATAATACATACACATTGTATTAAAGTGTAACTGATTTTCATTCGTTTTTCACTTAAGACAGGATTCATGCTAGGACGACCACCTAATCATCCATATAATATCGCTTGAGAGCTTTTTAGAACTAAGTAGGGGATTTTCAGTGGTTTGAAGAGAAATGTTTGAATTGGTAAAAGATAGAAAAAGATAGAGAGATGTATAGTATGATTTTACTTTAATATAATCTTCACAGTATTGGCTTAATCATCTACGTGACAGATTCATTATGCTGATAACCAGAAAACGTTTTCCTTGTTCAAATGCCACTTTTCCAAATAATACTCACACAATGTATTTGGAAATCTAACCGACCGACGGTGATGTCGGTTGAAAACTAAATGAGACGTTGTTTTTATAAGAACTTAATGGTAATGATGATGATGATGGGGATAATGATGATGAAGACGAGACAATGACGTTACTTAGTCGTTAAATTGTTGGCTGAAACTATTAACATTGAGCTTTTAGTCGTTTCAATATTGACATAACGGTCTTGGATTTAATTTGTACCCTTTTTGGGGAGAATTAGCCTTTTTTTTTCTTGATTAAAATTTAAAGAGTTTATCTGTGTGTAATTATCACAAATAATTTGTCCATGCAAATTTAGGGTGCTGTAAACATTAATAACAAAGGATAATATTTACACATTTTACAACGCTCGGTTAAGCCTGACTTAATTTTAGATAATTGCTAAAACTGGGATTATTCTAAATCCGGAATATAATAATATTTTTTACCGATCTTACCAGCTCGCCCATTACATTCAGGACCATTTAAACTATTATGTTCAGGCAACATAGTCGGTGTTAGATTAATGTTAGGATAAAATTCCAGCATTTTGCCACTCAAAAACTATAAGTAAATCAACGGAAGGAACTAAACTTAAAACTAACCACCCTTTTTATTATATTTTATCGTTTCTATATAGTTTTATTATGAACACAATATTACAACAACCACGTTGTTATCAGTTAATATAAAACGAAATAGTCTCTCTCTACATTCGACGATGCAAGATTCGCTACTGTCCTTTAACTATAGATTGTCACTGACAGGATACATTGGGGGTCGTTACCAGATCCTCCCCCATTACATCACAGGATACAAACAGTTAGTAAGAGAGAGATACACTTATCTTTACTGTATTATATTACTCCGCGACATTCTATAGTTCCAAATCAGACCACGCCTTTAACAATCTAAAGTTACCCCAAATGGGGGTGGAGTTTTGCTTTACATGTACACCATTTCAACTGTTTACGTGCATGCGATAGTAACCCCCCACCCCACTGTTATTATTTTGGCAGGATATTGAAGACATGCGCACTATTAAATGCCCCTCCTTGATAACGTGATGATAACTTAAAGTTGTGATGTTAGAAGAAAAAAAAAGAATTCATTGAATGGAGTTTATCTAATCTTCTGAGATTATGGGGTAGTTACTATTTTTGGGTGATATTACTGACACAATTCACTAGATGATCATAAGCAGAGGTTGCGAAAACGCTAATCAATATTTTAATCAAAGTCTTATTAAATACATCCGCCTTTGTAACGGAGCTTTATAACTTTACAGCTTTATAGCCTTTCTGTGGCAGTATAAGAACTATATCGATTTTGACTATATCTGTTTGTCAAATATCTGTAAGTGTTTATAGGGGTTTTGGCGTTAGGTAGATTGAACAACTATGAGATTTCCTAAAAGTGTTTGAATAATGGTTGTTTGAGCTGTCGCCGCTGCCACCCAATTCTGTTGTTGTCTTGCATATCTGCGATGATTCGAATTCGGTTAAAGTCCGGAAACTCTGGAAGCGTTGAATATCTCATGGGATAGCGTGAACTATGGTCTAACACCGCTTGGAATGTTAGCGCAGGTGTTGTAATGCGGCCGATAACCGCAAACACTTGTAGTTCGGGCACACCATTACGCCATCATTACTAACAAAAGTCTTGGTTGCCTTTATAGATATTCACCACAATTATCTAGAATGGTTTTGAAAGTTTTCAATAAAGTTTTTCTACAAAATATTCTTTTATGATTGGTGTTGTTTCTTTAATTAAAATAGCATTGGGGTAGTTGTAGATTTTGGGGGGTAGTTGGTGCATATATAGAGGGAGTTATGCAGCTGTTGCTATTTAGTCACAGCACTAAAGTTGCGTATGAAGTTTGACGCGCATCAAATTCACAATTTGTCTCAGAACAAAGGATAATCACCTGTTTGTGCAAGTTCAGTGCTTTATTGGTACAATCACGTGCATTCTCTATTCACCCTTATATAACAAAAATGTTCTATTTGTATTTTTCTATTATGCTATATGGTTTTATGCTGAATTTTGGAAATCAATCCCACTTTATATTTTCAATATTTCATCTAAAATCAGATGTGTATTGTTAGTATTATGATGGATCACCCATCACATTTGGTTGTATTATCAACCGCAAAAAAAATTTACGTATAATATTGTCACTCTATAAAATTATTCTGGTTGATAGAATCTTTAACAACATATACATATGTGATTTTTTCGTTTATCAAATGACCGTGATAGCTTTTGTGTATGGAGTGGGCAAAAATACATCGTGGAGACATCCTGGTTAAAAATATTGTTGAATTGAACAGGGATCAGGACAATAAAGAGTACAGATCCATGCAATAAAGTCTTGTACAAATGGTATTGAAATAGACCACATAGGTAGGAATATTGGGCTACTTGTTAACGCTCCGATTAGCCCACTACAACACAACGGTTAGTACACACACATCATCAAGTACTCTACTAAGGGGTAAACAGGCACAACCGACAAAACAAATTAGCCCTACTTTTACACAACTAAATAATTTTTTTTATAAATTGCAAAATATTCGATTTTTTTTCGGTTCAAAACAATATTTCGAAAAAAATAATCACAAAATTACCCCTTGTATCATACTAGCTGATATCAATAGATTCATGCTGTTTATCAGCAGGTGGCACGCGTCAGCACGTGTCGGAAACAATAGGATGCTGTTATTATAGACAGTCGAGTTAAGAGGATCAACTATTCGACCAAAAACGAACGTCTGTCGTATATATGGATCTCGTTCACCTGTCTTTGTATAAAACTTGAAGAGTTGTCATGGTGATTGATTCATTCGATGCTTTGATCTCCATTTGAAATTTCATTATCTACAACTATAGTTGAAAATCGTGTATGTACAATCCGTAATAGAAATGGCAACAACGTTAACAATAAATGTAACTATATATTGACAGAAATATGTGAAAGAAAAATGGAATGTTGTAACTTTATTGCATATTCGGTTTGATAATAAATGTTAATATCTTCTGTATTTTGTATATTTCGTATCAAATTCCAATTTTATAAAGAATTTTTGTGTTGTTTGTAATGAATAGGAGAATCTGCTCTTCCTACAATTGTAATTAAACTCATAGTTGTCTCGTATGTTATGAATATCTGAACTGTAATTTTGCTTTTATTTATGTTTTTAAAATGCCGTCAACCGTCAATATAAACAAACAGGATTCTAAATTATGCGATTCATTGAATTGTTGCAGTAACATTCCCTATTATTACACTCTATTTTCTTGTTGAAACAGAGAAAAATAAAAATATAGTTCAGACACTGGAGTTTATATGGAGAATTTGCATTCTCTGACAGCATTTTAAGGAGTTGAAAATGCACCTTTGAGATTACTGTTCGGTGCAATTTGTAATTAGTCCCAATGTAGTGTATTTTGTTGATGAAACAAATGAAATAGAGAGTAGATAATCTTTTCTTAAGCGTAATGGTATTTCTAGTCATGATTGTTAATGGTTTTCAGAGGTGTTCAGTGCAAAAACTACTATGTTCCTCACAATCAAAATCTACATCTAGCTACATCTACATAGACTATTTAGAAAAGACAGACAATAACAAAGGCATATTATGCAACATTATTGGATCGGTTGAAAGAGGAGTTGAAACAAAAACGCACAGAAAAGCGCCCTTCCACCAGGATAACACGCGCCTTTCTGCAAATCAGCCGTCACACTGGTTAAATTGCATAAATTAGACTACCAATTGATATCACATTCACCATATTCTCCGAAACTAGCTTTAAGCGGCTTCTTTCTTAAACCAAACTTGAAATTTTGGCTCGTCATCGCCAGGACCGGCATCCAGATTGTTAGAGAGCCTTGCCAAATCTCTTAGTCTTCGATCCATCATGTCCCAGACATGTTCAATCGGCGATCAATTTGATGACCGTGCAAACTTGGCGATTGAGTTTGTTCTAGCCTAGATACTTTCTCATGATGTTAGCAATGTGTAACCTCGCATTATTTTGCCTGAAAATGCTATTGTGTCTACATGAAGATCACCAGAACTGATTCAATGATATTTTTGATGTACCAATGGGCACTGAGACACTGTGAGATAAATACATGACGTGATTTTCCTCTAAGGCACATTTCACATTTACACATAAACAAAAACTAGATTCATCAGAGAAGACGATATCATTCCATTGACGATTCCAGTTGTGTGTTTCTTGATGCCATGCAGCTTGTGAGCTGTATTTACACGTTAGTTTAGGCAGTATGAATGTTGGCGAAGAGATGAAATCCGCCTGTAAACCGTTGCAAGTGAGATGTTATGGTCTAAGGCTCTACCTTAATCAATAACAGTCGACTTCTTGGTCTGAAATCTATCTCTTGTAGCCATAAGAGTCGGTCTTCGCGGGGTCTTCTACTATAGAGCGGTCTTGTAGTCAAACGAGGTTGCTGAATGCCTTTTTCGGATCATGCTGGCCATTTACGTGCGATGCTTCTTCATTCAGCTTTAGTGAAAAACAGAAATATCGTCACTGATTATGTGATACAAGCAACGACCGATTTCGGATATTTAAAGACGCTACTGACGCAGGTACGGAACAGGCATTCTACTGTAAATTAATCTTTACTGTTTTTAACGGACAATGAGTGGAAGCTGAGCAAATTAGGAATTTATGACGGTTCCATATGCAGATCGTAGACAACAATTTAATTGTATTTCAAGAGTTAACTAGAGACTCATTATGTTAAAAATTGTCTTCTCTTAAAGATATCTTCAAGCGAATACAAAATGTCATAAAAAAGTGAGTAATTTTATCTATTAAGAGAAAGTGCTCAGTGAAACGTAGATAAAACAATCCAACATTGCTATATTACGAAACGAATTTGTATTAGTTTCAATTTCAATATTGTTTAATTACAAATTCTTATTAGCCGTAAAATTCAATTTTTTTTGTCAATAGAGAAAATCTTCATGTTCATTGTGCATATAATCGTTTCGCAGATACAATAGAATTTCATCCACCCCCTCATCACATAGGATCATCCGTTCCGGGTGCTATGCATGATTTTCCGCTTCTCAATCGCTTGTTTGTCAACGAGAAACACACCCTGTTTGTTGGACATTCTATAACAAACGGGAAAGAATAGGGCGGAGGGGCAGAGTAGAGGGTTCCAGTTTTATACGTCCGTCTACGTATAAGTGTAAAACCCAACACATATGAAGGGTACTACGAAGATATAATATTGACAAAAGATTGATTGATTTGCACCTTCTCCGCAAATGGTAAGAAGTTAAACGTTTTTCTGTTATCACCTTTACCATCAACGTAATAAAAACGGGTAGAATTTTGTCTGTAGTGTAAAAACAGAAATTATTTCTAAAAATAGTTTACGTGTAATGTACAAATGTAGAAATGGGATATTTAAGTCTTTTTCAGATGAATGAAGTAGATTTCCCCTCGTTTATCAATATTGAAATTTCAAGAGCACATTCAATGTACTCTGAAGAGTTAATTAAACTTCCGTATATAGATTTGAACATACTCCAAAAAATTGTTTGAAGGGGTTGATAAGTACTATTTATAAAACGAGTATCTATGTTTAAAAAAAAAATAAATTCTATCTAACATTATACCTGCAATTTATATAATCTCTATCGTGGGAACTTTACTAAATGCAGAACGCCACAGGTGAGTGTGTCTCCTGATGGCACGTGTCAGGGCCTCCGTTTCAATTCATATCTCCATCAAACAATCCTTAGTAAACGGGCAGCCCCACTTTACAACAACTGATTCCCTTTGAAAGTCATAAAACTATTTTAAAATCCCATTGTTTCCACAGTTTTTTTCTCTACATATCAGTTTTCCTAAAAATATGTTAACAAATTTGTGTGAATTTAATTTACAACACCATCAGAAGAAATAGTTAATAATTATGTCTCTGAGGAGTAATGATTGCAGACATCACCAATATGCATCAATGAATTCATGATTCCCTTGGGGGTGTGCAGTAGAAACTATTTCCAATCCGGATCACACCGGCGGCAATTTGTAAATAGCCTGGACACGTGCCACAAATACCGGTATTGAATGTTTTCTCGCCGATGCCACGTGACTGCCACTGTTAAAGGGTACCACACGCATAGATCCTTAAAACGCCCCCAAAAACTAAATTTCATATATATTGCCTATATCTCTATCAAATTGAATCACACAAGACATAACAATCAAATCAGACCAGGACCGTATTTTATTAAATCTTTGCCGAATATTCAATTATTAATGTATGAAATTAATAATTTTGTAAATTGTTCAGCAGCATCAACAAGTGTTTTAGAGTAATTTTATCTTTTATAATTGTTGTATTTTGAATAAGATTAGTTTCCACTTAGTTGGGCTCTGTATTTCGTTAAATTATCTTGCTTTGTTTCTATAGAATAGTCTTTTCCTGTGTTTTGTAATACAAAACGCAACTTCATCCATCCCTTGTCATTCTATTCTGTTATATTAATCAAACAAGTTGCTGCTGTTGGAAATTTGAATTTATAATTAGAGATTTGAAGTGAGTGGGTAAATACGAAATAAACAATCAACAATTGAAATTAAATATTATTGAAATAATTGGAGATATTGGAATCGGACCAGTGCCGTAACACAAACGTATTGGCTTTCACATAAAAGTAAGTTTCCTGTGTTTAAATTACGGCGGATTTTTCCAGAGTTCTCGGCCTTATTGTCATTCAATGTTTGGAAAATATACAGAATTTAGAAGTATCGAATGACCGAATATTGCTACAAACCACAAAACCATCACTACAGTCAAGAAATTCTTGATGAAAGACCGTTAAATATTCATTTGTACACATCAGGTGCATGAGATTCTTTACTATGGATCAGAAGTTAGGAAGGTTTCATTTCGTTGGGTACGGTGACTGTTTGGATCAGAGTAGAAACCATGGACTTATAACGGCGAACCTGAATTGCGGTAAAGGTCAGTATTTGTACCTGCATGTCGAAAATGTCCGATAATCTTTTACTGAGTTGCGGTACGGTAGCTAACGCCGAAATTTCCAAAGTGCAGGAATTAATACTCTTTTTAGGAAGTCAAGCAGTCCTTCTTCAAAATAATATTAGTGTTGCATGTTAGACGAAGACTCAAGTTTTCCATCAAACATTTGGCCTTGTCCATTATTTGTGCAGAACAACGAATGGATGAGAGTCTTTCCACTCGCGATTTAGTTCTACTTGTCCATCACCATGCTACGAATTAGATTACTGACTCTAAACAACGGTAGAGTTTTATACACACCAAGTTTTAAGAAAAGAGAATAGCGGATGGACAAGTTGTCTCTTTCTAACTTTCTGCGCATGGTTATTTAATAAAACATTGTTCTGGGAGCTCTCATATTAGTGGTTTTTCCACTCATGATCAGTGATAAAGAATAAGACTATCCCAGCAGAAGCTATCTGTCTTTAAAAGTGGTAAGCTACACCCAAACGCAACTCGGAGTCCATGTATTATAAGTCCATGTTAGAAACGGAACAGAGTCGATAATAGCCGCCAGTTTCAAGAGTATCAAAAGCACGTGCAGCTCTTTCTCTTGATGTTAATCTTGATCAATCACTGGCTAAATCTCAGTCACTGCGACAAGCCTTTATCAAAAATCGACCGAGAAAGTTGCATTCCTGAGCATTCAGTACTGCTAAAAAAATTACACGTGATCGTATTCAGATAAATGAGACTCCAAAAGGGTTGTTTGTATTGGAAAACTGGTTCCATGTTGGGATAAATGTACACAATCAAATAGGGATTATATTGAAAAACTACAAGTTTAGAAGAAACATCCCTTCATTCATCTATACTGAACTTTTCTACAGTCGTTGTCCCTCTTGATTTCTTAGTTACGCCACTGAGTCGAGCATTCCCAAATCAAGAG
>JAZBGY010001413.1:0-22434 GCA_037414755.1 Lydus trimaculatus | reverse complement strand
ACGCAACTAAATTTAGATTAAAACGCACAAATTTATCTCCTGTTGTTTGCTACAATTTGTGCAATTTTGGCGGGCTATATCTGAAACCACCCTCACGTTTATTGTTACAGAATTAGGGGTATTAGGGCAATGAACTTGAACGTATATATACTTCAAACTCAAGGGTTGCAATCTTATATAATAGAATGGGATTCTTTTAAAATTTTCGAACTTTAATGAAAATCGTCGATATTTTGTTTAAACAATTTATTAAAAAAAAAAAATGTTCAATTCTGGAATATTCGAGGATATTTTGTTTATTTCAATGATGATCTACAATAATTTGTTTTTATATTATTAATATACGGCAGATAATTTGTTGTTTTTTTGTTGTTGTTGATTTGTTAATTCGGGGGTAAAAGGTGGATTTTGCCCGGGTAAGTGCCACGCCCTTTGCTAGATTCCTCTTAAGGGTAAACTACCTAATCAACATAATCTTCAACTATAACTATAAGGGATTATATAGATGAGGAAATTGTTTAAACTATAAATATAACAAGATTAAAAATTGTTTATGTTTTATTACAATTATTTCAACAATTTCGCGTACCAATTTGCTCTTATCATTTTTTATTAAATTGTTGTTATTTTTATTTTGTTGTTTTTTGTAATTTCAATCAATAAATCTCTTCTATAATTAAACAATGTTTCACCCAAACAAATCTAATTTACTATTCATTTTCTATCATTTATCAGTTGGTTATTAACAACCATAATTGATTAATTCTATGTTTTTTTTTTGGTATTTTCGACGGAAACAACCCCCCAATTCAATTATTCTATTTATATCTTTTAGTTGATGATATTTACTATTCAGTTAATTAAATTGTACTGATTTCTTCTAGTTATCATTATTTTCTATTTTGTGTGTTAATTCTGTAAGTATATAGAATTAATTTTCTTTACCTATATTCGATAGTTTTCTTATTAATTAATCAATGTCGACCTGGTTATAAATGTCGATCATATTATTATGTATTTCCCTATTCTATATACAGACATCCTATTTATGTTTGTAAATATACAGAATATTGTATGGATGATGTTGGATCAGTGTTAGTGTTTCTATTTTCGTCAAGTCTATTTGCAGACAGCAGAATTTCCCATTTGTCCTTACGATCAGTGGCATTGATTTTAATATTTGCTTCTTTATTGTTATTAGGAAAATCATGAAAGGTTAACATTGCGGAACTGTTTTGGGCACTAATACAAGAGGACATATGTGTAGAGGAAGAAAATTTAACTGTAAAGAGACCTTAGCCATGGTTGATCTTCTTTTCCTACATCTCAACTTAAAGTCGCCCTTCTCTTCCCTAAAAACATTGACGTTACGTTCAGATTTAGCAAAAATACCTCCCAAGGATTTTTGACTGCATTGCTACAGCTTGGACCCCTTCAGTGTGTGTAGAGAAGTTGTACCTAGATTAGATTAGATTAAACGGATCGTTTGGCCTTCCTGAACTGCGACCACAGATGACCTCTTATTCTTAACCTTCCATCTGTTGATATTCCAGGAAAGATGTCTTTTTGACATTGATTTTTATTGATAATGTTTGCTTCTCGTTGTTAAAGAAATTATTAGAGGATCGGTAAACATTGCGGACCTCCTTTGGACATTGACATCACAAGACTATTTGTGTAAACAAAAATTTGACTCTGGAAACCTTGGGTTCGGTTCATCTTCCTTTCCTACATCTCAATTTAAAGTCACCTTTCTCTTCCCTTTAACATTGACGTTACGTTCAGATTTAGCAAAAAAAAATACCTTCTAAGGATATCAGCGTGATTCAGTGTGTCTGAAGTAGTTGGACCTAGATTAGATTAGAATAAAGGGATCATTTGGTCTTTCTGAACAGCGACCACATCTGATCTGTTGTTCTTAATTTTCTATTAATCTTCCAGGAAAAATATCTTTTTAGCAAAGCTAAATAACAGGAGAATTTGGCATTACGATCATTGACATTGCGACTTTAATATTTGCTCCTTTATTGCTGTTAAAAGATATTAGACGATCGGTAAGCATTACGGAGCTCCTTTGGGCACTGACACAAGACTACTTCTGTAGACCAAAATCTGACTGTGGAAACCTTAGGTCCGATTCATCTTCCTTTCCTACATCTCAACTTAAAGACACCCTCCTCTTCCCTTGTCGTTACCACCAGATTTATTGAAAAAGTATCGTGTATCTAAAGTAGTTGGACTTAGATTAGATTAAAGGGATCGTTCCCTTAACCTTCCATATATTGATATTCCAGGAAAGATGTATTTCTAGCAAAGCTAGCTATCGCTCCGGGATACCTCTTCACAACTTCTGCAGATGATAGAATCACGCTTTCTAGGTGGCTGAGTCTTATGTGATTCAGATTGTAGTTGGGCTAAATTTTTGCACAAATCAGAGCGCAACAATCTTTTATGGTAAAGAAATATAACGAATCAGTTGTGGATAAATGCCAGGTGTTGTAATTGGATTTCACCTATCTAATCTGAGAAATTGAAACATTAAATATTAATTTAGAAGAAATTACATTCTCTCTCTTATCAACAGTTGTGTTACTGTTTCACTATGTCCTAGATATGGGATGTTACAATGTTATAAAATGATCGTCAAGGGGATACTACATTTTTAATCACTTGCATCTGGTTGAACGTTTTACAAATTTGGTTTTTTTTGAAAGTTCAGAGATCATTTTCACACAACACTGGTTGATTTTTAATTTTTGTTTTTTTTTGCGTAATAAATCATAGTCTTTACTGTAGATAACATTGTTTAACATTTTTATAAGTAATTTCCGGTTGTTTTGAGGCATCTATTTTGAAATCTAGCTATTAGTGAAGATTGCGTTGTTTTTGGATGCAATTTTAATAACCGGAAATTGTACCGAAACCAAGAGTGGCATAAAAATCTCCTCCTCTCTATATAGGTACACACACCACCATATGTCAGTCAAATATAGAAATCTTTCCAACATTTGAATAAATTAATTATTCATTTGGTGCTGTCTTTTTTTCGAAAAAAATGCTCCAATTTCTCACTGTTTGCTTTTACTTTTATATGACCGACACCGGCTTATTATTTTATTTCACCTGTTTTGCAGTACAAAGACAATAAACAATACCAAAAATCAATATTTGTAATTCTTACAATTTGTGTGTTAAATACTTGCAACTTTTACTTATTTCCAATGATTTACAGAACGTGTTGAAGAAGACATTTGTTGGAAAACAACAACTACAACAAAAGAGGCTTGGCTTTTATTAAATACAAATAAAAATAGACGAAAACAATAAAAATATTGATGTGTTATTTGTGTGTGTGTGTTTTTATATGTGAATGTGGCTTGTAATTAATGAAATGGAAACTTAACGATAGTGTTGTCGTCCGGTATTATTGCAACTAATTATAGAAAACAACAACAATCCGTAGAAGAAAACAACAAATAGAAATCTCAACAACAATAGCAATATGGATACAAATTCAGTATCACCAATGCCAGAAATGGCACCAATTGCCGAATTTGATAAAACACCACCAACACCACCAGAAGAAACAATACCAATGGATGATCTACCACCACCACCCACAACTGTTAATGTACAAGATGATAAAGAGAAAGAAAAAGAAAAAGAAAATGAAGCGTAAGTATTATCATCATTATTATTCTTGTATTTGTTTAAATAAACATTAATGTTTGATATTGATTAATTTATTTTTGTGATAACTATGGGGTTTTGTAATTGTTTTACATAAACCATGTGGGAGTTGCTTCAACAAAATTGTGATTGCAATAGACCTAATGTACATATGTACAGTCTAAACATAAATCAACTATGACGTAATGTTAATAACAAAAAATTCGGAAATATTTGTTGTTTTTAAAAGCAATCAAAATAAAAATAATAATAATTACACTACGTCTATTTCGATTTGTCCAACTCGGCTTCAATTAGCCGAGCCGATTCAGCTCTACTATAACTTATATACTCTAGTTATTGCGAATCGGCTGACTTGACTATTTCCCACATGCTTAATTCTAATTTGTAAGTCAAATCGACACTAAATTCCGTTTCTGATTTGTTCTAATGAATTTTATGGGCCCTTTGGGTCCGCTAATAAAAACAAAAAAGTTTTTTGTATAGCAGCTGTTTTAATCAAATTAATGTGCACCCTAAATTCATACCGAAACTTTCTTGTTAATTTGTTTTAAACTTTCTCTAAGGACAAACATTTCATTTTCATCACGTTTATTGTTTTCTTTATTATTATTATTTTAAATGTGACGAATTTTCATACACACAAAAAAAAGACGAGTGAAAGTCAACAATAAAGGTTTATTAATTATTATTGTATTGATAAAACGATAAATCACACAGGATTATAGGTTTGTTTCTACACATAATTCTGTTCATTAGTATGCAATTATAACCAATGAGGATGCAGTATCCTTGGAGTTAGCTGCAAAGACGCCACTTCTCATTGGATAAACTCATCTATGTGCACATTTATAATTTCGTAGTTTCTTACAGTTTTTTTGGGTGGTAGTAGGAACGTACTTTATATTTCATTTTAGTACAACACGGAAATATTCAATTACACCATTTATAAATATACATACCATATTTCTGTGAAACAATCAATTTATTATAGCTATAATTACCATATTGGTTGTTATTTCTGGGTTCTGGGTAAATTTCCAATAATAATTCGTCACTTATATATGATTTCCTTGTTACCAGGATACCATCAGTTTATTTATATTTTATTGTTAAAGTCAGGTTGATCAATTCTATTATCGATTATTATATTTATATTTACATATGCAGCTAATTTAACATTGGTGTATAATGAGTTGCCTACCTTGCGGCGTTATTTATTTTATTATTGTTATTGCGCCGATAAAATAACAGATTAAATTACCAATAAATCTTCTAAATAAGTCTATAATAGCCTAATTTGATCATAACTCCATATAACTATAATATAGACTTGTTCAATTAGCATAATATAAAAGTTGGCTGATTGTTCTTCCTCATTGTCCTGATCCGTTCTATTGACTACATCCTACTACGCTTTTATCCACCATATATTTATATTACAAAGAGAAAAACTGAACGAAACCGGTCTATTGTAGTAAGAAAAACCACCCTCAAAGTGGATTATCATATTGTTTAAGAGAAATATTTAGAAAATTCGGTATGAATCGGTGGAATTTAGGGGTCATTTATTTTTTGACAAATACGAAAATAATCCAGTTCCCAGCCCAACAGGATTCTCATACGTGATTATGTTATGCGGGATAAAAGAAACAATCGGGATAAATTTGTTTAGGCGGGCATCTACGGCGTCCCTACCCAAATTTCTCGCCATCTCTCCCCCTATCTCTTTCTATCAAACAATATCCCCATATTAACTTTATCGTTGTATACAACAAACATCTTTTCAGTTGGTTGGTACATGTTGTGCGTGTAAGAGGAGGATTGTGTTTGTGCGCAATCAAAACTGACTACCTGTTTGCTTATATACGTGTGTTTATAATTAATTATTAACAACAATTTATGTAAACAAGATTGTGCGTTTTTATTGTTATTACGTAACGATTTTAAATCGAAAATTTTTGGTATTTCCATTGAAGACTGCTGGTATTTGTCTTAAAGAGGGACTATCAGGATAACGGGATGGCGAAGAATAAGATGCACACGTAAGAATTGTTGTTCTAATTAAGTTTTTTTTTAAAATAATTAAGATTTCACCTTTAATATACCATGTTTGATTCAAACATAGTTGAAATTTGGGCTTGTTTGGGGCTAAAATTGTCTTCAAATTTACAGTTTAAACTAGAGTAGGTCGCGGGTATAAATTACCGTTTTATGTACTTAAGTTTTTATTATTTTTTTTGTAAATAATTGTTTTATGGTTGTTAATATGTTAACACTACACAGAAAAAGGTATATTATCATTAGAGAGACGTCATTAATATACAGGATGTATTAAATTAGTGGACCTTCAATGATAGTTGATGGAGAGCGAGCCTCTCTCATAATTAACTCTATTTGATAAGGTTGAAAGTTCGATATTTTTATGATAATATTCAGTAAATTACTGTACTAAAATTTGCCCGTAACTGTTATCAGTACGTATGGTGAATCACAAATGATTTGATGCAATTGCCAATAGAATACATACAGTTCTTTGGCACCAAAACTGCGATTTGCATGTTGTTTGTTTACTGTTTTATAATAGGCAAGTCGATTTTGATCCACTATACTTCATAATAAAATACAGGGAAGTCTATAGTTATTATAATCACGGATAATGTTATCAATCGGCTATTGTCATCATAATCAATTTGCTCTCTGCATAAAGGTCGCTTATTATTATCACAATAAGTATATGTGGAACAAATTAGGTGCTTCGCTTCGCAAGAATCGTGATAGCGTTTTTGTTGTTGTAAACATCGTATTCTCAGGACGGTCTTAACAAATTTGAGCACCCTAAGCTAAAAATAATTTGGCACTTTTATCGTATTGGATTAAGCAATTATTGGATAATACTATGGCATTTTACATGGTTCACCCATGGATTAGTGGCGCCCCTACTCTTAATCCCATAGTATTAAGTGAGGGGTCCCTATTCTGGTTCCTCTACTTCAGTTCTATACTTGATTAATTTAGTAACTGCTTTATAAAATGATCCTTTAGATTATAACAGTGCTAAAACAGAAACATTAGGACTAGGGACTTGTTTCCTCAAAAAAAAATTAGTTTTAGAGTGCTACTATGTTGACTCATTTTGGCCACCATAGTCTATTGAATGTGTTTTATATCATCAGCCGCTTATTGTTATCAAAGAGTGCAAGTACCCACAGTAGCAGATCTATCCTCTTTAAAGCCAAAAGCTAATAGTGATGTTGGTACCCTTGGGCACTAAAGCAAAAAATTGTACGAAACCTGTATTGCAAAATTTTCTAATCAGTTTTGAGGTCACACGTTGGTAGCGTTATGGTAAAACCGCCTCTAGGTAACAAAATGATCACAATAAGCGGCTTAAACCTTATTAAAATACATACATAGAAAAGAAACATCGACACTACCCACTCTCAACTCATCCACATGATTTAGAAATGATATCAAGAGAAACTGGTCAGTCAGAAATGTAAGAATATGGGATGTTGACGCTACCCATCACTCTTTCACACATAAAAAACTGTTCCTTATCTATCTAGTACTTTCTAACAGATGATTAACATTCGCTACCTTTATCAGGAGTATTAGCAACATTTCTTAAAGTACTGTGGCACAGGATTGGATCAGACAAAGAACTATACTAGGAATGAGTGATGGGTGGTGTCAATAACACTTCTGGCTGCCCAGTGTTTCATCCTGTGTCATATGTGTGCTTCTGCTGAAAATAGGTCGGTTTGGGCATACAGTTACGTGCGTCAAGCGCATGCCTTTGATGCACAAGTGTAAACATGTCTTATGAGCGTGGGTATTACTGATGCTTTTCTCTATATACCTATTTTGCTGCCGCATACTGTATAGCTTTTGTTCTATTGAACACCCACTGAATGACAGAGTTTATTGATCCTTGCTTCTACCACCGTTAAGGGACGCCACTGGCTTTAATCATCAATTCTAAATTTTAATATTTGATTCTGTAACTCTATATATTGTCCATGTTTTGTTAGATGAACGAATACATGACCGGAACAGGGTTTCAGAATATTTAATTACAAAATTAAGTTTTATATTACGTTTTGTAATTAAATAGCATTTTAGATAGGAATTCTATTTTCCCCCTCACTCTCTCACTGTAGCTATGTGAACGTGTGAACCATCAAATCGTTTTAAATTACCGAAAAAATGGTAATATTTTAACACGATTTCAAATAACACGATACAGTGCCCCTCTTTACACGGATTTTTTTCGGGGAAACTATCGTTTATTAAGTGTAATTACTGTAATAAATGAAAGATAAACAAGATGTTTGCCAAATTAATAGAATTTTTCATTATTATTGCTATTAATAATAATAATAATGAGTCAAAAGTCTAATAAAGATTTTCTAATTAAGATTGTCCTTGTCTTGTTTATCTATCATCGCATTTAATCAAACACCCTTTAATAAACTTATTGACACATTTACCTAAATTAATGAGTCACAGGTAATTAGGTGTGTGTGTGTGTAAGTGTATGTGTAGGTTTTACTTAAATCAATTTTATTTATTAATTATTAATTTCTCTACAATAATGTTCAACAATCATAATTCTAAATGATGTAATATAAAGGTAAATTCTATTCTACCTACTTTATAACATGTCTTGAATAGATAATTTCCTCCTTTCAATATAATTGACGTTGTTGTTGTTGTTGTTGTTTTGTGTTTAAAAATATTAAAAAAAAAATAAATAAACAATAACCTTGCCGAAGGAATTAACAAAACAAGTTTATAATATAATTGATGATTTTCGTTAAATGTCGCGGAAGAATTTGTTTAGAAATTGAAATAAGGCAAATTAGAGGAATGCGGGTTTTTAAATAAAATAAAATAAAAATGGGGGTAGTATTATTTTATTAAAATAAATTTACAATTAATTGGTGGTAATTTCAATTATATCTGTCTGTAGTATACAGGTTGAGACATTTCATCTTGGTAATCATCTCTTTTCAATCCAGACGTTGGCCATAAGACTGTCCCAATTCTTGTAGGTTCTCCTATATGTACCTAGATGAACTGGCTCAACCTGTATCTTTATTGTGTGTTAAAAAGTTTCACTAGGTCAAACGTGAGGTCTTATTAATAAAGAAAACCAAATATACTTCGTATAGTTCATTGGCACCTGTTTATTATAATTTTTTATTTGATTACGGTATTTCAGCATCTATCTATCTAACTAATAATTAAATATTATAAAAGGTTATGTTGTTTTTTATCTATCAATTATAATTATTGCCGATCTAGGCTGGTAAACAAGCTACTAGGGTTTTGTTTCTAAATAGGGTTGGTATGCGTGTTTGTCATTACGCCGGATATTTTCAAATGTATTTTAATTTTTAAAACGAACATTTTAACAAAAATGCGGCACATATGAGTGTAATTATCGATTACGTCATAATTTTTAATTAATATCATACTAATTATGAGGAATAAACAAAACAAATATCCTGATTTGTTGTTTAATTCGAGTCTTATGTTGTTGCCAACATGAAAAAAATCCCTAATATTGTTATTTTAATTATTTCATTAGCGGATTCGTCATCTTCATTTAATTAATATAATTTTCTTATGCTATAATTAGATTTCAACGGATGTTAATTGAATAATAAATAGCAGATAGATATTTGTCTACAAATAGAGTTTGTTTCATAAATTTTAGAACGAAGAAAAAAACAACCTTGCAACAATGTAATTTCAACAAAAATCTAATTGATTCAAGTAGCAAAAAGTTGTTAAATTTGTTATTGTTATGTAATTTATAATAAAAAATTGATAATAAATATAGTTCGATCAGTTCAATAATAATTTGACTTGTTATACATTGTAAAATCACCTGTTGTTATTAGTGGAGAATCAGAAGAGTATAAAAGTCAAACTATTATTGATTGGGTACGACTATATAATTTTAATTATAAAAACAACCTTGATTGTTACGATTAACAAAAAAATCTATTGTTTGTTTTTTTTTCCAATCTTACTGAACTAGTTTTGATCTATTAGAAGTATTTCCTTTTGATAACCTCTTTTGAACTGGATTCGAATTGATTTCGATTAGAAAAATCTGAAATACAGTATGCTGCAGTAAAATCGGTACCCAGCGGCAGCCCTAGCCTTTTATTAGACTGGAGCGACATCTTCTGAATCAATTACAATTAATAGAGAATGTTGTTTTTCACGATTCGATTTTGGCGCCCTTTATCATCCAGCGCATAGAGTAACCGCTCTACTCGCTCTACCCCACGGCTGGCTCTGAAAGCACCGATTTTAACCACTCTCATATCTTCCATACGAATAAGAACGATATAAAGAGGAAATGGACAGTCAGATGTGAAGAATATCGGTTGTTGACGCCAACCATTCATTCCACTTTCATACATACAAAAGTTTCCTACCTGATCAATATTTGCTACTTTTGTTAGGAGCATCAGCAGCATTACGACATTCTTCTCAAAATACTGTGGTAGATTTCCAGGCAAGATCGATACTAGGGATGAGTGATGATGGGGGTGGCGTTAACAACACTTTTGGTTGCCTATTGTTTCTTTATAGGAGTGGGTGATGTTGCATGATGCTTTTCCATATGTACCTATTTTGTTGCCACATACTGTATAGATTAACGTTATTGACTTGCATTTGTTTATTTATGGGAGCCTTTCTAATTTAAATGTAAATTATGCAATGATTTTTGTGTATGTTTATGTAAATTTCATCTTTTCCTGAGATAAATCAAGTTCTCTAATCTAGTTTGAGAGAGTGAAAATGAAAAAAATATAAATTGTGATTAGAAAATCAGATTCTAGATAATTTTAAGGCCCGGTTCAACTTCTATTCAACAATCGCCACTTAAGCTCGTTCGTTGCCGTAAATTATAAAACTTTAAATCTTCATTTATCGTTTGAACAAGTGGAAAATGCTTCACAATCACAGTTAACAGCTGTAGTAAATCATAAATACGAATTTAGAAACGAACGTTCTATTGACTCAACCCTTTAGTTAAAGCTGGTAAAGATTATTTAGGCATTATTCGCTGAATATACAGACGTGGCGTTTAAAATACGAACATAAGAAAGAATAACAACACCACACACTCTTAGGCGTTTTGCATTTGAAGTTAGAATGAGACAAACAGAAAATAGGCGGTGATTCGGCTAGCCACGAGCTAGACTCGGCAAACTATGCGCCATGGGAAACTAAACCAAACTTAACTAAACTGCACTACGACACTAACAAGACTTGTAAAAAGCCAACACGAATCACACGCATCATGGGAATATCATCCCCGTGCAAGGCTTTGTGACGAATCAAAACTAGTCGAGCTTCGACAAGCCCGAGCCACGATTCCGGCTTAAGAAAACCAGCTATTGACAACACTCACTCTAAACATTACACCCTCTTTCATTCACAAAAACCTTACTTATTTTCTGTTTAGCTCATTCCAAATCATGCGAGACCCCTAACTGGTATTCTTCCTATGTTCGTATTAGAAACTCCTCTTCTGTATAAAAATAGATTTAGTGGAGTATATGTCGTCTAGTGAATTTTGTAGTACACTTTACAACATCTCTTCATGATAAACTATAATAGAATGTGGATTACTAGGTAATTCACTAACCAGATGTTCACTACGGCCTACTTCAAGTTTCTTTTGTTGATCAATCTCTCTTGTAATTTCACCGACAATAATGTACATTAAGACAGCTGGTGGAGCTTCAAATTGCTTTCTCTCTATTCTGCCAAATTGTCACTTCTACTGTTCACAAAACAGACAAGTCAACCAAATAATAATAATAGACACAGTTTACGGGAAACAACTAAAATAAAACGTATACAGTGCTGGTTTTTTAGATGAGAATATTGGAAAAATGGCAGCGGTTCCAACCACCTTTAGTTAGAGCTTTCTCTAAATATCACATCATCTTCCATCTTTGTCATAATCATAGTGGAACATCTGCGGGTAAACTTATCAGACGAAGATCGAACTATATCAACATTATCGCTATGTTTGCAATGTTCGCATTAGAAAAACCAACACTGTATATGTATGAGAATTTGTCTGTTTAGTTCTATCCACATTTCTTTTGTATGTAAATTAGTACAAATTGTTGTTAATTTCAACTATTTCGACTATATTAAACTAGGTATAGTAGATATGGTTATTATTTAAAATGTAACATTTATAATAAGCGTAATATAACAAAACAGGATATGACCAAGTATATTTCAATTAAATGAGGAAAAATAATTAAATGTAATAATTGTTAAATGGTAACATTTATGTCATATTTATATAGAAATATTAAATTAACACATGAATTATTTATAATAACGCTTCAAGATCCCGAATTGTACAATACAATACAATAGTTATGTTCTTTAACTTGGGGGGGCCTCAAAGAGGGTAGATCCGTCACTGTTAGATAAAAACCAAAAGAATAAAGTGTTCCTAGAGTTAGTTGAACGAAATTTATTGATCAACATTTTTTTTTTAAACGTAAAAAAACACAAACCACAATTATAATTCCAGAATTAATCATTGAATGATTATTTCCTGATTGTTATTATAAGTATTTGTCATAATTATTCATAAAATGTTGCAATATTTCTTGCAAATATTACGTTAATTGTTTGAATTTAGATAAAATGGGAAAATGTTTGTTTTTATCACGAGAAATACAGCTTATTTCCACTAAATTTGACTCATCTGTTAAATGTTATAAAGATGAGATTTATAGAGTGTGTTTCAGAAATCTTCTATATATATTTCGATTGTTATATGGTAGGTATACTTATTATCGATCTGGTTCGGCAATTACTCAGTAATCAACAATGTCTATCGTATATTTTTAGATTTATAAGGTTATCGCTACATAAATAAAACGTAATTTCTGCTATAATTTTGATATTCATTGAAGGTTAATAATATCAACTTCGATTTTTCTTAATGAGTATTGATTTTCCGAAATTTGTGTCATTGTTGTTGTTTAATAACAAAGATATGAAATGTTACAGTTCTATTTACACACAAAAAAACAACAAACACAATACAAATATAGTCGTTTTTGTTTAATTTGGGAAAGGAATAAACAAAAATTATGAATGACTTTCTTCTTGTTCTACCAAAATTATAAACAATTCATAAAACTGGTTTGATTTCACAATAAATGTTAAATCCCACGTATTATTTACAAAACCATAGAATTTAGTAAAAATGCAAATAAATCTATTTAGGTAAACTGGTATGAGTTGTACAACATGTCTCTATCTCTCGATAGTAAACTGTACTAATCGTACAGACTGTCCCGAAGATGAGACGATTGCGTCCATATTACCTGAGTCGTCCAAAGTCGAAGGGATGATTGCGCCGAAACTGTTCAGGTAGTCCATAGAACGATTGCGCCTCCACTTGTGGTGCTTAATGCCCTAATAATAAACAAAATCGATTGCACCTCCTCTGAGATTAGGAACTACTTGGACAGTTTCGGCCCAATCGTCTATTCGAATTTGGGCGACTCAGGTAATATGGCCGCAATCGTCTATATTACCCCTTATTTCTGCATTGAACCAGGAAAGCATCTTGAGAATCTTTGGCAATGTTTTTGACAATGGAAGTGTTCTTGTAGGTTATTTGCAAATTGGGGAAAATTCCTTATAATATCAGCGTCTGGCAGAGGGTTGTTCATCTTATAGCAAATAAGGGTGTTTGGGGAACATTTGTAAAGTGAGCAGTGGCGTAGTATCCTCCAGGGGCCACCCAAATTATTCCGTTGTGTATATTAGTTAGTTAGTTTGCTTTCTTGTGAGTTACATTTAATTGTTTATAAATGCAGTGGCGTTCTTATCAATGGTGTCAGTCTGTAGGATAATTCATGATGTCTCTCCTTATTGTTCCATTCCCCCATTATGTGCCGTTTTCGATCAGAATTTTTGGCATTTTTTGTTTATTTTTATGAATTTAGCGTCAAACTTGCAATTTTTGGGTAGAATCTTTGAAAATTCGTCGTTTTTGATAAGAATATTTGGAAATTCTTACTTTGTTTGATGAAATTTGTGCAAAATTTGCCGTTTTCTGTCATAATTCTTGTATTTTTCTCTTATTTGTTGAATTTAGCGCACAATTTGCAGTTTTTGGGCAAAATCTTCAAAAATTCTATTTTATTGTGAGCAATCTTTGGATAAAATGGATTTAAGACTTCATAGGAGTTCCTCAACAAACATTTTGAAATAGGCTTACAGTTGTACAACTGGGGTAAAAAACATTTTGGGAAGGTTGGGTGTTACCCCCTAGTGACGCCACTGATAAATGTAGCATAGTTTTATTTCAAATGAGATTTTATCTAAAGTTGTTTTCCTTTAAGAAAAACATCTGAATTCAACACTTGAAATGCGGTCCCTAAATTCAAAATTGCCTGGGGCTCCATGACTATAAGGGGAGATTAAATAAGAATTTATCCATTATTCGCTAATCTTCATCAATTCACCTAAATTACATGAGAATGGGTAGCATTTAAAGATGATGGCAGCGTACAGAATTGGATTGGATTCCAGAGAGTCGTGAGGGGGTCTCTTTATTATTTCATTTTGATCATCATATTGCTACAATTTGCCTCTAGGGTTGATAGTTTCTTTTGTTATTTCCTCATCTGTTGCACGAATTTCGAATTGTGTGTGTGTGTGTGTGTTGAGAGAGAAATCAACTATATGTTGGAAAGTTTTTTTCCCCAAAAATTTTCCATATTATCTTTCAATAGAGGAGAGAAATTTCCACATTTAATCCCTAATATAAATAATAATGTTTAAATAAAACTTTCACATTTTTCTAATAATGATAGTTGAAGATTGAAATTTCACTATCAAACTGTAACCAACAACAATGATTGTTTATTTTTTTTCTGTTATAAATGGAAATATTGAAAGAAAGTTTTGATCGAATTATTGGTGATTTTTTAACAACAATTTAATAGAAAGTGACACAACAATTATTGTAACATTCTCTCCTTGTAGATATACCTCTACAGAATTACGTGAATGTACCTTTAACATTTAACGAAAATTTTCAGATCGATAAAAAACTACATACACGAATGGCCCAAATTACTTCATCATCATCTTTTCATCCATAATTCATCCAACTAACCATTTATTAACAAATTGTAGATTAACACAATTGACAATATTGTTGTTGTTTTTAAACAATAAGAAACAAGATTGGGTAACTTTTTTGAAAATTCAGTTCAATGACCGACTTTTAGATGATGATCATCATGATGATGACTACAAGAAATCGTTGTTGTTTGTAGAGTAAAGATCGACTTTTCTTATTAAAGACTTGTTCCTGTAGTGTCTTCTACAGTTGATCGAGTTCACAACAGTCACTTCCTGTACACTGTTTTTTCGATTCTATAACTGATTTGAAATCTAGACTTTACATTGAAATAGATCGATGATATTTATAGAACTTGGCTAGAATTAGAATTTGGAGTGTAAGGTCAGGAATTTGTGTCGACAACTGTATCCACCCTATCGTTAAAATATTTAATTTTGTTTATTATTGGATCATGCTTGATTGATAACAATAAGCGATTGAAAAATCATCTAATTGTATCAAGAGAAAGCTAAATAACAGAAATCAACCATGCAATAAATAGATTTGTAGCATGACCAAAGTTTAAATACAAATCATCATCATTGTTTGATAATGAGAAAACTGGAACTAATTTCACTTGTTAGAAAGATTATAACAGTTGTTGATGATAATAATGATGAAAGGAAAGCTACTTTTACTGAATTTTACACTTTATTCGATATTTATTTAAATTAATTGTAATTGAAATAACAGATGTTCAATGATTCTTCTATTTTTTTTGGTTGTTAATAGACATCGACATTATGAAGAGGACAACGAATGGGGTTGTGGCAGTTGGTTAGAATACACATTGGTGGTAGTTTTGGCCAGTATATTACTATTAGGATCATTAGCATTAACATTATTCTGGGTTATACAATATCAGGGCGGTTTTGCATGGCGTGATGATCCTAGAAAACAATTCAATTTCCATCCTGTTCTTATGGTAGCTGGTTTTATAACATTCAGCGGTTTTTGTAAGTATTTCCGGTATTGATTTGGTGGAAAATTTTCGTAATTTGTTTTTTTTTGTTTTATTACAGCTGTACTGTTGTACAGAATATGCCGTTGTTGTCGACGTATCTACGTTAAATTACTCCACACTGTATTCCATTCATTAGCAATACCATGTGTTGCAATTGGTTTTTTGGCTGTTTTAGATTCACATAATTTAGCCGAACCACCAATACCAAATTTCTATTCATTACATAGTTGGATTGGTTTAGTTACAATGGGATTATTTGCAATACAAGTAAGTATAAAAGGAGTGTTGGTGTTAGTTCACGATTATGCCAAAGGGCATTCTTATTATTTCTACACTTTTCTCAATCAATTAGTTGTTAAACAGGCAAAAAATGCAGTTATTTCAAGGCAATTCACTGGTTGATTATCGTAATGCAATAATTATTGATAAACTTGACAATTGTTGGGGGAGAGCTGCAAAGTTTGAATTTAATTTGTGAAAATATGCGTTCAAGGCAACTAAACTCTACCTAATCTCACTGATAAATATTTTAATAATAATAATAATAATAACAATTGAACAATTGTAGCCAATTTGTTCATTCTCGTGGGCGCAATAAAATATAATCAACCACTTTAAATTAAACACAAACACGCATACATACAGTTATGAAACTATTGACGGAAGCAATGTTGTTTTATAAACCGAAAAAATCCACAATTTCTAATGAATTATTCAATTTTATAACACACCTACCTAGACATTGTTGTCGAATAGCTTTGTCTTCATCTCGATCTTTATTTGTTCACAGTACGTTATAGGTTTCTTCAGTTTCCTGATTTTGTTATGTTGTGAAGGTGCTACTGCAGGTTTCCGAGCATCTCTAGTACCAATTCATGCATCATTCGGTTTAACAACATTCATGTTAGCTATAGCCACTTGTCTTACCGGTCTGATGGAGAAAGTTTGGTTCACATTAGAGTAAGTATCAATCATGTAATCATACGATAAAATGCACGTTGCTATTGTTATGTATGTTATTGTCTTATTATCAATTTTGTGTTGTTCAGGATAAGATATAGTTCGTTGCCTGAAGAAGGAATTGTAATGAACACCATTGGCATTGCATTGGTTGCACTTGCTATTGTTACTGTTTATATTTTACAACGAGAAGAATTCCGTTATAGGGCGCATATTTTGATACGTTCCGGCGATTTATAAGTTGTGTTGTTCTATTTTGTATGAAATAATAAACGATTTCTTTTATTATAATTGTAATATTTTGCATGTGCATGCTTTAATTTTGCTATTGCTTCCTTTCAAATCACTATATTATAAACATTTTCAAAAACTAACAATTCCGCAGGAATACTTACTCTGATTGGAAAGACGAAGGTATTATAATGAATGCTATTGGTATGGTGTTGGTGGCACTTGGTATACTTGTCTCATATGCTGTACGTAGCCAAAATCTTCACAATAATGATGGTAAAGTGTGTGTTAATGAGCGATTGTAGGACAATGCGCTATCAAGCGCTAAAGTCTCGGATATTAATGCTTCTCAAGAACCTGAACGCTTCTAAAACAAATCAAAACAAAACAAAAATCTTCAAACAGCAGCTCAAATAATTATAATTAAATTAATATTGCATGTTTTTTTCTACTGCAAATGATAAAACTATTAATTTTGGGTGTTGTTAATTTGGCGCATTCTCGACTGTTAGAATCTATCTATTTGTATCGTACTATTGTGTAGATTGTTTAATTAATAATAAATATAGCCATTTAGAGTAAATTTTAATAATAACGAAATTTATATTGATTTTTTTACAAAAATCGCCACACATTTTACAAAAGAAACTGTGTACAGATCATGTTTTATTAATGAATCTCATCAAAAACTATTCGTGTCTAGATGCTAAATCAGACGAAATACTCAGCTGTGTGTGCTATTTTTCAAATTTTTTGTAAGAATATTTTATAATTTGTTGGATTTATTTGAATTCACCGCTAATTTCCATGTTGATACGTAATACCGTTAGATAGCGCTATTCCAGTAGTTATATAGCGACACCTATCGGTGTTGATTTAGCGGGAATTTTAAATTGATAGTTTCTACAATTGTTAATATAAGTTGTTTATGTTGGAATTAGATCGATGTTATTACATAAAAAATAATAATAATAATATATAACGATAGATTTATAATATATATATGAGTATTATTTATAAAATAAGCTCTATGTACTGTTATAACGAGTACAATTCTTTTCAAGGACCAATCATTTGTTTTTTTAAAAAAAATACAGTAAATACAATTCAAAAATTGTTATAATCTAGATTTTGTTATCATTTTTGATAATTCCATAATAATTAAGTGATAGATCTATATATATATACATATGCAATATTATCGTAGAATTAATGAATATTTGTAGGATTGTATGTGTGTGTACAATTATTTATAAGAGTTTTAATAAATGTCTCGAAAATTTAAAAAAATTTGCTTTATTTTCATCAAATTACGATACAATCTCCAACGGCATACTTGTAATTCTCGTGAATAACGGATAGAAAACGTCATAATCTAGAATATTCCATTTTTTCAAAAAATACTTCTCCAAAAAATCCTCACTATTTTCCGGCATTTCATCAACTTTCATTGTGAATATGAATAATGATTTCGGTACAAGTGGTGAATACTCATCACACATACTGTGGAAAATTTGTGCTGAAATCCCGGAAATATTCTCTAAATGTTTCACAATCATTAAACCTTTTCGTTGTAATAATGGTTGATATTTTTCAATTAAACCACCATAATTGTTGATAACATGTGGTTGATTTAATTCCTTATCAGTAAGAATGATTGGTGTTTGTGAAGAATGTGATAATTTACATAAAATATAAGTAGATAAGGATTTTAATAGATTTTCCAAAATTAAGTCAGTCTTTTCTTCATATAAAAAAATGAATGTTGCTGGACGATTAAAATGAATCACTTCATCAATACCATTATCTATAGTTAACCAGAATTCATCGTTTTGTTGGGGGAATCGTGATTTTATCGAATCAATTGTTGTACAATTTGGCTGTTGTATTGTTGATGTTTGTATAATGCCATAAACACAACCAAAAATTAACACAAAAAGGGCGACAATAAGTACCAAACGGGTTTGTGTGTTTGCTTCTACTACAGATGGAGATTTAAGACTTCTACGATTGTTATCTTGGTTAGAAGTCTCTCTAAGGTTGTGTCCATCTTCTTCTTTTTCTTCTTCTTCTTCTTCTTCATCTGAACTATTTGTATTTTCATCTTCTTCACGTTCACTGTGTGTTACAAGTTTTCTGTGCCGTTTTGGTGATGTTGGTGTCGAGTTTGATTTGTGACTTCTCGGCGAACTCTTCCCTATTGTTTCCATAATGTGATTACTATTTTCCATTCTAATATCACTGTAATTGTTTGATTCTAATGTATGGGGTGATTGTCGTATTGATGGTCGTGATTTTGGGAAACGTTGACGTGGTGTACTCGATAAAATCGACTAAAATTTGTATTATAAAAAACAAAATAAATAAATTTATAGGTTAGGTTTTAGAAAATTGGAAAAACTACCTTCCTATTCATTCCATAATATTTTAATAATCCGATATTAATTGGAAATAATGCGAATTTTGTTTAATTTACCGGGAATAAAGCGAATTTAAAGAAAAATAAACACAAACATCACAACAACGACGTGGGAGGTTAAATGCTAAACAAACATACAATGACACACCGGTAGCGGTACTAAAATCAATGAATTATTATTAAAAACGTAATTATTTATCAATTTTCGAGTTGTTAAACATAATATTAATTCAACATTATCCCAATTTTTCAAATAATTAAATTAATTCTTATCTTTTTGTAATTCGAATTTCGAAAAAAAACTAGGGGAATAATTTTTTAAGCTGTTGCCAACATTGTCTGTCATTTGTCAATTGTGACAATTCAAAAGTGACGGATGGTGACGGTGTTACAGTTTTGTTTTCGTTGATTTTTAGATGAAAATCAATTAAAAATTAAAAATGAGCGATAAAACTGAACAGGATAAGAAACAATTAACCGTGCTGTACACGGAATTGAATCGTTTCGGTCAAAATAGTGATTATGAACGTGCTATAAAAACAGCAAATAAAAGTAACCAACTTAACCTAAAAAAATCCATATGTTTTACAAAAAATCATATCATTTTCCTTCACAGTTTTAAATTTAGCCCCACAAGAAGAGCTGGCCTTCCACTATAAGATCGTCTGTTTGATTGAATTATCGAAATTCGAGGATGCTGTACAGTTATTGAACAGAAATCCTAATATCGCCAGGTAAAGCGTACCGTTATCAGATCAATTATTCCACAAAAACGTTTGATTTTAATTACAGCAAAATACCGTTCGAAAGAGCCTATTGTTATTATCGTGTCAACAAACACGATGAAGCTTTAAAAGTATTGGAAACTATAGAAAATTTGGATTTACGTTCAAAAGAATTGAAAGCGCAAGTATTGTACCGGCTAGAGAATTACGAACAAGCAGCCACATTATATCGTGAAATAATCAAAAATACCGATGATGATTATGAAGATGAACGCCATACGAATCTATGCGCAACAATGGTCTATTTAGATACAAACGATACAATCCGTAATCAAATTGATGATTTACACGATAACACATACGAATTATGTTATAATAAAGCATGTCTATTGATTGTGTACGGTTTGTATAATGAAGCTGAAAAGAAATTGCGTCAATGTGAGAAATTATGTCGTGAAATGTTGGAAGATGAAGATGTGTCCGAAGAGGAAATCGATATTGAATTAGCATTAATACGTATACAATTAGCATTTGTTTATCAGAAACAAGGACGTATTAAAGAAGCACAACAATTATATACGACAAATTTGAAAATTAAATTAGATGATGTTGCCTTAATGGCTGTTGCTAGTAATAATATTGTTTGTATTAATAAAGATCAGAATTTATTTGATTCAAAGAAAAAGATGAAAGTTGCATTAAATGATAATTTATTATTTAAATTACCATCAAAACAACGTAAATATATTGCATTAAATAATGCAATTTTAAATTATTACATCCATCAAACGGAACAATGCGAACGAATTTGTAAACATATAGAGAAACGTTGGCCGGAATTGAACTGTTTTACAACTGTATTAAGAGCATTGAATCTAATTAAAGGTGATGATACAAGCAATGCTATAGCATTATTACAGAAATTTACACCGAATCAAAAACATGAACAATTATACGTGAAATTATGTATAGCACACTTGTATTTGATGCAAGTAAGTTGAGAATAACCTCTTAAACAAGTATAGATTTGATCAATTCGTATTTTAGGGCAATAAAATCGAAGCTTGTAAAGTATTGGAGAATCTAGATGAAAACAGTTATAAACCAGGTATTGTAGGTGCTTTAACAACACTCTATCTTGGACTCGGTGATGAAGCGAAAGCTTTAAAAATCTTCGAACGTAGCGTTGAATGGTACCAGAAGAATCGAGTAAGTTTCTATTATTTGTATTTGTTCTTTAAAAAAATATGAAAATTTTAGAATGAAGAAGTGAATTTGACAAGTATGTGGCGACAAGCTGCTGATTTCCATATCAAAAACGGCCATCCACAAGTTGCTGCTAATTGTTTAGAAGAATTACTGAAAGCTAACAAAAATGATAAGAAGATTATTGCACAATTAGTGTTGGCACGATCTCAGGTAATTGCAGATTTTGTTTTACAAGTAGACCATCAGACGTGTGCGGGTCTTTGTTTTATCTCATATTTACAAGACTGAAAGTTCTTGAGTTGGACATTAAATTTCTGAAGTGGTAAAGCAACAGAACTGAAGAAAATCGATTTTGAAGTTTTCCAAATTAGCGACTTGCATGTCTACATAAAATTGCAGACTGATTTTAAAAACTGTTGGTGGTTGGGAGCGTAACGTCTTACCTCGCAATCTTGGGGTAGTTGGTTCCATTCTCGTCGTACCATTACACTTTTTTTTTAGTTTTTCAGTTCATTTATAAATGCACAGTTAATTCATATAGACAAGCAGCTCTTTAATTCGGAAAACTTCAAAATCGATTTTCTCGCGTTATATTGAAAAGCGCGCCTTACAACTTCAAAAATTTAAAGTCCACCTCAAGAACTGAAAGTCCTGTAAATATGAGATAAAACAAAGACCTACACATCTGATAGTCTCCTTGTTAGATCAAAATTGATTGAAAAATCGATATTTCTAGTTTGATAAATCTGGAGCAATAGAATTAAGCAATAAACTACCATCTATTGCACAATTATCAGTTGATGTAGATTTGGAAACGCTACAATTAACAACAATGCCGACATTTAGTAGTAAAAAGGGTGCAACAACAAAACAAGAATCACAACCGGGGTAATTTTGTTTTTTATGATTTTTGAAAAAATTGTTAATTTGATTATCGTTTTGTATAGAACACCACGTTCTGACGGTACAATTGAGAAAAAAAAGAAACATAAAAAGAAAAAAGGTAAATTACCGAAAAATTACAATC
>JAZBGY010001412.1:0-22470 GCA_037414755.1 Lydus trimaculatus | reverse complement strand
CTGTAAATGTGTATCAACACTATGTTCAAATCGTGACAATAATCAAAAGACGGTATAATGATTTTTTCCATAATTCTATTATTGAGAGTAATTTGTTTAATTTTTTTTTGTATAAAGAATGATACTGGGGCGAAGGAGAAGGAGCAGGTGGAGGACGAAGAAGTGGAAAATACAGTACCACCTAATTCGGATCAATCAATGAAGAAAATACGGTAAGAACGGGGAAATGTTTGTTTATTTTCTATAATTTTCTAATTGATTAATTTGCATGATTGTAGAAGTAGTAATAATAGTAGAAATGATAATCATGGAGAAGGGGTGAATACGATCGCACAAAAATTATTATTTTAAGGTTTTTTTTTCTCTAAAAATTACAAAATTTCCATTTTATTAATTTCAATTTTTGTTTATTCTAGATTTATATGGAAATAGATAAATGGTGGTGGAAAATAGAAGAAAACAACGATTTTTAATTATTTGTTTTTTGATTTTGTTTATTACTGCCCAATTGAATTTAATAAATTTAATATGAAACTACCTAAATCCTCATCTTGATTTGTCCATGAAACATAGACATTCTTTTGTTCATCTTCATCACCATCCACTTTAACTAAAACCGATTCAACAGAAATTTCACCTTCAGCAAATACAACATGCCATTGTGGTAATTTCTCTTTAATAAATAAATGTAATTTATGTGCTGTTGATATAGCTGATGATCTACTACTACTACTATCATTATTATCATTAATATGTATTGTTGATGAGAAACGTATAATATGTCGATTAATACCAGCTTCTTTACATGCCTCATCAACATCCATTAAACACATGTTATTGTTATCTTTCATTACTAATACACCATGTAAAATACGTCTACGTTTTGGATCTGGTGGTAATAAATTATTAAATTTTTTCGCTTCCAATTTCAATAATGGCAATGATACATCAATTGGTATTTTAATTGGTGTATTTATAAAGCATGTTTCACCATTTGCTGGATTAAAACAATTTATGTTGAATTCTTTATTAATTTTTTGTTTTAAAAATTCCATTTTCTCAGCTTCACCATGTACTAATAAAACATTTTTCGGTTCACAATGTTGTATTAATTGCATAATACCTTTTGCATCAGCATGTGCTGAAAAACTCATATATTCAACATTCATTTTAACATCAATAATTTGTTTATTTTCAAATTCAATACGTTTAGCACCATTTAATATTTTATGTCCAACTGTACCTTGTACACAAAACCCTGGCATTATTACCATATTATTTTCATTTGGTGCCCATTTTTTAAATATTTGTAAACTTAAACCGGCATGTAACATACCAGGTGTTGCAAATACAACCATTGGACCAGGATTATCAATATATTGACGATCAAATGGTTTTATATGTTTAAAATCAAACATATTGCGTTGTACAAATGTTTTACGTATTTTTTGATTTGTCCATGTTATAAACATTTTATAATAATTATTTGCCTTCTCTGTTAAACCAACAGCAAAATATACGGGTGCTTTTAAATTCATACGTTCCCAATATGTTTCTAATAATATACATAATTCTTGGGCACGTCCTAATGCAAATACTGGTATTAATACTTTACCACCACGATCGATACATTCATGGACTTTTTTTAAAAAATCACGTTCACGACAACGTTTCGAATCACGTATTGTTGTTGCATATGTTGATTCACTGATTAATAAATCTGGACGACATTTATCTATCCATGCAGCACCTAAATGTCGATCAGGTGTCATATTATAATCACCAGTATATACAACACTTTGTGTACCAACACGTATCCAAAACATTGCTGCACCTAATACATGACCAGCATAATATGCTTTTATTTCAATTTCATCATCAACCATTACAGATTGATGTAATGTAACAGCTACAACTTTCTTCATGCAATCTTTGATCATTTGTGATGTAAAGAAATTCTGATCACCCTTCTTTTCAACACACACTTTACGCATATCCTCTAATAATATTGGTGCTATTGCTTTTGTTGGATGTGTCATATAAATTGGTCCTGAATAACCTACCATTTCAGACATGTATGGTAATGCACCACAATGATCTAAATGGAAATGGGATATTATCACACAATCGATATATGATGATAATGGACCACCATCTGGACATATATATGTGAAATCGGGAAAACGTTGTTCATCATTATAACCCATATGCATACCACAATCTAACATAATATTTTTACCACCCATCGATAATAATATACAACTACGGCCAACATCTTGACCAGCACCTAATGGTGTTATCTTTATATCTGGCATTATTATCAATTATTTTACATTTACATTTACATTTAACTCAATTTCAAACATTACAAAACATTAAGTTTGACACTTCAACAGCGTTCGGCGTTCGGTTCAAGTTTAGTTTACGATACACAAGTAACCATACGTCTAACATGTAGTTAGATGCGCGACGTCGCAAATGTAAAAGTAAAGCGCGCATAATTCAAAGTTGGTATACTATAGATGCTCTCTTGATAGAAAGAAAAGGGCTAGTGGTGCAATTATGCTAATGTACTTTATAGTAAAATTACAAAGAAAATTGTATAAAGTCAAACAAAAAAAAATTGGGATAAACTGCCTGAAATTGATTAAAACTTGCGTCATCTAACACACATTTGTAGATTATATTTGGCAACATAGCAAAAATTTTTGACAGCTTTAGGTTGACATTTGCAACGTTGCCATCTTCACAAATTGTAATTTTTTTTATTAAATAAATTCTTTTTTGATAATTTCAAAATTTTCCTTAGCTATGCGGTATTTTGTAAACCTAACCTACCGATTTCTTTCAAAAAAAACAAGGAAAAAAGTCATTATCGTCCCAGCAGCGCAAAGGAGTAGTTCCGGCAACAATGCAAATCTTATAACATACCATAGTATGTAGTAGTTAGCATGTATGTAGTATATTGAACTTTTACCAAAGTGAATGACAAAATAAATTTATAGGTTATGTTTACTTACATTTACAGCTTATCGTATGTTGTTAAACTTTTATCGAAAGATGTCGAATTCTCGAAATTTTATTGGTAAATTGTTGTTTAATTCTTTTAAAAATCTACTTGGTAATGTTTTTTAATTAATTTAGAATGTTGGTTTGGTTTGGTTTTTTTTTTAGATATTGGTGCAAATTTGCTTGATTCAATGTATTTAGGTATTTACAATGGTAATAAAAAGCATGAGCCTGATTTAAATAATGGTGTTCTAAAACGTAGTTGGGAAGCTGGTTTAAATAAAATTATAATAACTGCGGGTAATTTAGATGAGAGCCAGAAAGCTCTAGAATTGTCTAAAACTGATGGTAAGTAAGTATACATACAATACATACATATGTAGGCATATAGCAGTAATTAAGTATCTTTTATCAATCAGACAGATTGTATACAACTGTAGGTTGTCATCCAACTAGATGTAATGAATTTGTAAACAATCCAAACGAGTATTTATTAAAACTTGAACAATTGATTGATGACAATATTGTTAATGGGAAGATTGTAGCTATTGGTGAATGTGGTTTAGATTATGATCGTTTACAATTTTGTTCAAAAGATATACAAAAAGAGTTTGTATTTCAAAAAAACAAACAAACAAAATTCAAATGTCCTGTATGCATATTTTTCCAGATATTTTCAATTACAATTGAGATTATGTGAAAAATTTCAATTACCATTATTTCTACATTGTCGAAATGCTGCCGATGATTTATATGGAATTCTAAAAAATTATCCAACATTTAAAGGTGTCGTACATTCTTTTGATGGGACAATTGATGAAGCAAATAAATTTATAAATTTGGGTTATTTTATTGGTATTAATGGATGGTAATATTTATTAAATGCTAATTATATATTCTTAATTAATTATTATTATTATTAGTTCATTGAAAACTAAAGAAAATCTAGAAATGGTAAAATGTTTACCAAAAGACAAATTATTATTAGAAACAGATTGTCCATGGTGTGAAATACGACCAACACATGCTGGTTATTCATTAATATTAAAACAACATCAATTGGAGAGTGTAAAAAAAGAAAAATGGAAATTAAATTGTATGATTAAAGGCAGAAATGAACCAAATAATATTCGGTATTTATTTTAATTTAATAAATCCTAGATAACTTAATCATTTTATAAAATTTTAGGCAAGTTTTCGATATTGTCTGTGGTATAAGACAATCAAATAATCCAAATGAATTATGCGACACAATTTACAATAACACAATGAAATTATTATTCAATAAAGAATTGAATGTTAATTAATTAATTAATTAATAATAAAATAAACAAATAAATTGATTTTATTATTATATAATAAAAACGTTATTTATTATTACAATTATTACGGAATGTGTAATAGACAGAGGTATAAAAAAATTATAATGAAAGTAAATCACCTAACCATAACTTAAATATGCATTATTATATATCTCGGTAATATAAATGACACATACATAAACATAAAACAACAAGAACAACAACAACAACAATCTACAAATTGTGTATAAAATACAGAATTTATTTGATTGTTGTTTGAACTTTTTCATATAACCAATGATAATATTCGGATGCTTTATTTTGTGTTGTATTAATTGCTTCAATTACAACTCTTTGCATATTTTCGGGTGATAGTTGACCCCTGAGAACAAACATCACATTATATTGATAAGAAAAACAAAATGACGAGAAATACTTACACAAATACTTGTTCTTTTAAATAATCAACACTACGATTTAGATAAAGAATTGAAGTCGACCATACATTTTTGGAAATTTCCATTACACCAGGCATATAATTTTCAATCTATATAAATTATTATTATTATTATTATCAACAAATAAATATATGTAAAGATAATAAAATTATCAACTTACAGATTGGACCATAACCGGATATTTCTCAATAAATGCTTCTTTAACATTTATTGTTAAATTATAAAAGATTATACTTAAATTTTTAATTAATTCTACATATGGTTCAATAAAATCAACAATAATTTTACGATAACCAGGAAATTGTTCATTAATTTTTTGATCAATCCATTGCAATCCATTTGTAGTTTTATCAATAATTAAACGACAATAACTACATAAACCTGAATCAATTAATAATTTTCTTGTTCGACTATCTTTCCAATTATTATTGTTTTGTTTTATATCAAAATAAACAAAACTAGTCACAATTAATATTAATAACAATAAAAATAATTTCAATGTAGATGATGATGATGATTTTGATGTTTTTGTTGTTTCTGTTAAATTATGTTGTAATTTCTGCAACAAACCAATAAATATAGATAGATAGAGATATTAAAATAATAGGACGATAAAAACACAATTAATCAAGTCATACCTCTTCTTTTTTAACCATTGTTTTTTCGATTATTGCTATGTAATTAACAATATTATTATTATTATTAGTATTCACAACGTTATAGAGCGTATCGAATAATAAAGAAACATACACGCGCGCGCGCACAAACTCAAATGGTGAAGATAATTAGACGAATTTTTTTTTTCTAATGTGAGCGCGCATATCTAAGGGGGGACAAATCAGAGCGCACCTGTTATTCCTAACCAATAAAAATCAAACATAGAACTTAAAAAAACTGAAAATCCCTATTTAACAAACAAATGAACGTAGGTCGGTTATTGAATCATAAATTCCCTATTATATGAATATGTATATATATCAGGACCGTAATTATGTATTTTGTAAAATAGTTTTGTTGTATGAAAAATTAAATTGTTTTACCTTAATTGCAGCAATACAATCTAAAAGTCCATCTTCTTTCTTCTTTTTCTGATTCAATTCATAATTAATTTCAATGAAATCTTGTAAAATATTTGCCATAATTTTTAAATTTAATTTAATCGAAACTGTTTTCCAATTTTTCACTATATATAGAGAATAACATAGATGATAAAACAATTACAATTATTGTTAATTTTAATTCAACTTACCAATATAATTCAATAATATCGAACAACTATAGATATGTTTTCTATAAATTTTTGTTAAAAATTCTAAAACAGTTTGATCATTTGAACAATATTCAATTATAAGATCACATAAACAATCTTGATATAATTTATTGCTTATTGTTGATAATTGTTTTAAAATGTCTTCAACCATTATTGTACTATTATTATTATTATTGTTATTATTTGTAAATAATAATGATTTCAATTGATTATTGTATGCATCGATTAAATCTTGTTTGAGATCATTTGGGAAATTCTTTCGATTCGTATAAATAACATTTAATATTAATAATAAATCATCTTTTGTTATTGAATTATTGTTAACATTAACTTTTGTTGTTGTTTTTGTTGTTGTATGAATTATTATTAAATTAATTAAATATTTTATAATAAATCTTGAATAATTCTTTAATTCAATCAATGGCAACATCAATTCTTCAAAGATTCTCATGCCTAAATGGAAATCTTTATAACCAAACTGTCCAATTGACCATAATATTGATAAACCAATATTTGAACGATTCTGATATGAATTCCTCAATATTATATATTTATTTAATTTTGTTAATATCAATTCATTATCATTATTATCATTATTTAATATGATGACAATAGTTTGTAAAAATAATTTATAACCAAGACATGGTGAATTTTTCGACAAATCCGTTGCCATTGATGTTAAACAAATATCATAGAAAATATGGACATTATTATTACCAGCACATTTCAATGCTTTCACCATAACATTCTTTACACCATATGGTATCTATAAAAATTAATTAATTTCTTATTATTATCGTAATATATAGAGAGGGTAAAGCAGGTGTATTTACCACAGAATAAGGATAATTATATGGACGTGTACCAAAAACACAATCTTGTATATCGATAATGTGTAATTTTTGATTTAAAAATTGTGCCAAATTTTTCAACCAAACAATTGGAGCATCAGGGAAACGTATTATATTTGTTTCGAAAATTTCATCAAATTCCTCTACATTTATCTACAAAAATACACAATCAATCTTTTCCCTTTTATCAACAATAATTAAATAAATAAATAATTACAGAAACAAGTGCACTTTCAATAGATTTTGGTTGTTTAGATTTAGGAACCTCTTGCTGTGTATTTTTCTCTTGTATTCTCTTATTGCTTTTCTTTATTACTGTTGTTGTAATATTGTTCAATTTTTTCTCATTATTATTATTGTTGTTGTTGTTGTTGTTGTTGCTTGAATATAGATTTTTCATTTGTGTTTTATTCACTAAAATATTAAATGAAAATTCGACGATATTACAAATAAACATTAAGTACACCCTACATTATACAACTTACAAATTTCATCTAATTTTACATTTGGTGTTGTTGTTGTGGTTGCTGGAACTATTCCTGATGCTTTTTTATTATTTTCTTTCAAATCTTTCTGATTAACTTTTTTATCTTTTTTTCTACCAACAACTTCCCATTGATTCGACATTTTTTTTTTTGTTTAACTGAATTTCTTTCAAAAATTAACTAAAAATTTGAAAAGAAAAATTAAATTTTCAAAATGAAAACTACGTGTGTTTAGATGACGTTGGCAGATTTGGTGGTGGATGATGATGAATCATCAGATAAAACAGGTGGTTAACGGTAATGACATCTTGTTATTGCGGTCCAAACGCTTGATGGCGCTAGTATATGCATTCATTCTATGCCTTAATTTTTTTTTTTTTCATTTTGTTTTGTAATACGTAAAAGAACAAAATAGTGAAGATGGTGAAGTGAGCTTGTAATAGATTACTCCTATTTTTATGACACATGTTCATTTGGTATCTGTTATAAATGAAAACAATATCTAGATTAATAACAGAATTATTCTTCCAATAAAAAGCTATTTTATTTCAACTTTTTCAGGTAACGAAGAAAAAATTGGTATAGTTTTAGTACTATGGCAGTAAGGTGTAAAGTATAGTTTTATTTGTGAATTAAATTTAAATTTCCCAGTTTGATTGGTACTAGCGCTATCTAGCGGTTGGACCATCGATACATTTTTTTTTTATTGTTCCCCTTCTCCAACTTCCTACACACGCTGATATTAATGCTAATTTCTAGTAAGAATTAAGCTAAGACATACGTGAACTCGCAGCTAATGTGTTGATGTGTTGTTTGTTATATTATAGACAGCATGGATTCGTTTGTAAACAAAACATTAAAAATTTAGATTTGTTTTTCAATTGATAATAATTAAACATTTAATTCTGTACAAATGGTAAAAAAAAAAATGAAGCGAGGTATCAATAATTTTCAATAAAAATTGATTCTAATGAAAATTTCTATTTTTAGCAAATCTTTCAGACCCACCATATTATAAGAGGATGATTTATGTAACTTTCATTGACAATTTTTTAAATTAAATTGACAAAAATCAACAATTATTTTGGTTAGAAGAGTAAATAAACAGCTAGAATCAGAGAGACAATAGAGGTTAAATCCAACAGTGTTGGTAGTGTGTCTTTTTGAATAACCGAAAAATTGTACAGAAACTACAATATGTGGTGGATAGAGTTATAGAAATGGAATTATGTTGAAGACATTGATTGTGAGATGTCAACAGATGGTTAGATTTTTCAATTGTTTTTATTATTTTGATTGGGCTAGTGTTGGTGGTGGTGGTGGTGGTGATAATACAATAATCTGTTTAATTGTTGCCAAAACAATACATATACCTATATGTATTTAGATTTATTTTTATTTTATTTTTTTGGTTTTTGAATCAATAAATTTCGCTATATATGATCTGAGCATGTGCAAGTCTTACCCCCTGTACTACTATACCTGTACTATATACATATACTATTTAGTATAACACACCCCTGTTCAAATTTATAAGGGGTAAAGAAGATCCAATGGATTGTATCCGTTTCTCTTTATATACAATTCTGATCAATATGACGACGATTCAATTCAGTGCATACGTAATTCTTTACTAAATTTACTAAAATACAGAAACAAGAAAAGAAAATATGTTAAGAGTAGATTAAAGTAAAATACAAAAAAACAACAACAAAAAAAAGAAAGAAAACGTAAAAGACGACCGACCCTTATCCGTTCATTTTGATTCTTGAATTATTGTTGGTTTATTTTTCCTTATTATGACCAGTGTAAAGTCAATTTACAATGTGATAAAATGTGATTGTCTCCTCGTATCAGATACTTAAAAGTAGTGCCGTCTTATAATTTTAAATTAACATTATTACTACATTCCCCCTATAATAATAAAACATGCAAACTTTACGGAAAAAAACTAGTCCTTTAAAATGTAAGTGTACTAAATAATAATAATAATAATAATAATAATCGCTATGTATTTTTAAAGATAAAAATGAAACAACACGATTCCTGGGAGATGGGGTGAGTTTTAAAGCGAAATTAATCGGTATTCTAGAAGTATCAGAAGCTAGAGGTGATCGAATGTGTCAAGAGGCATTATCTGATTTAAAAATGGCAATACGTGCTGCAGGTGAACATAAACAACGTATTACAATTAATATTGCAATAGATGGATTACGTTTAAGGGATGAAAAGACTGGTGTAATTTATTCAATTTTTTATTATAATTAATTAATTATTAGAATATTGATGATGAATGTTTTTTTTATATATATATATATATATATTTTCAGGATTCCTTATATCATCATCCAGTACATAAAATTTCATTTATAGCACAAGATATGACTGATTCTAGAGCTTTTGGTTATATATTTGGTTCACCAGATACTGGTCATCGATTTTTTGGTATAAAAACTGATAAAGCTGCTAGTCAAGTTGTGATAGCAATGCGTGATCTATTTCAAGTTGTTTTTGCATTGAAAAAGAAAGAAATTGAATTGGCAAAAAGTCGTTATGCAACAACAACAACAACATCATTGTCAACAACAACAACAGCAACATCACAACTATTTTCTGATGTTAATAAAGTAAGTCATTATATTATTAAAAATTCAAAAAACAAAAAAAAAACAAAACGTAATACCTATTTTTTAGTCCATTTCACAAGATACAACAAAATGTATGATGATTAGTGATGATGATGATAATAAGGCTGGTAGTATAAATAATACAGATAGAAAAACATCAAATAATACAACAGCTGTGGCTGATTTAGTTGATTTAGAATTGGAATTGAATAGTTTACAACAAGGTTTAAATCAAATGGAACGTATAACACCATCATCAACATCAACAATAGATCCATTTGGTGATAGTTTTACAACTTACACTGTATGTACCATACACATACTATACATATACCATACCTATATACTATTATTGTTATAAATAACATAATATTTATAGAAACCAATATTACCACCGCCTCCATCTTCAGGGAGAGATCATCGTTCAAATCGTGCAATAGCTGATACAACAACAACAACAACAACAAAAACAAATAATGTTTTAAGTGATTTAATTAACAGTTCAAGAACAATTACGTCATCACCACCACCACCAACAACAACAACTAAATCAATTAAAAATAAAAAAGATTTTGTTTTTTCACAAGATGATCAACCAAATAGTAATGATTGGTTTACAACAACAAACAGTCTATTTGAGGAAACACCATTATCTACTAGTCGTGTTGTTGAACAACAACAACAACAACAACAACCAACAAAAGATGAAAAGCATGAATTAACAAAAAAAGAAATTATGTCACAATTTGATGTTTTTGTTGAATTAGATCCATTAGGTAAGATTATTGATCAAAATTATTGCGCCCGGTTGTTTTTTTTTGTTGCTCATTTAATTTCCAGGTACTGGCCGTAGTAAACCATATATTGATAAGAAACTTTTCTTTCAAGAATTGAAAAATCCACCAAAGAAGGTATTGAATGATTTGGTATCTCAAACTCATCAACAACAACAACAGCAAGACTCATTATTATTGAATTCAAACATTCCAACAACTAGTAGTGTTAAGTCAAAATTATCAACATCACTACCACCACCACCAACAACAACAACAACAACAACAACAACATCTTCCTCATCATTATTAACGAAAACAAATGATTTTACAACGGATCCATTTGGTGAAGATCCATTTGTGACTGAAGATCCATTTGCTAATTCTGATTTTATTAAACAAGAAGATCCATTTGAAAATGTTGAATTTAATGATTTCAAAAAGAATTTTAATAATTTTGAAAATCATAATCAAATAAAAAATATAATAAAGAAGTATCCATCATTATTTGATGATGATGTTGATAATAATAAACAAACAAGTTTCGATATATCATCGGAATCATCAGAATGTGCACCAGAACCACCACCACGACCAATATCAACACTATTACAACAACAACAAATTATACCACCACCATTACCACCAAAAAAACAATTAAGTGAAATGACGATTAAACAACAACCACCACCACCACCACGACCTATTGAAGAAGAAACACATTCATCTTTATATGAATATATTTATGATGGTGGTGCTCCAAATAATTTAGAATTTAATACAAAAAATAACAACACAAGTAGTAGTAATAGTAGTAGTGGTAGTAGTAATAATAACAACAAAAAGAATCATAATAATAACAATAATAATAATAATATCAATCATAATAATAATAATAATAATAATGATAATAATAATAATATTAGTAAAGATGGTGGTATTGAACAGACCCCCCCTCTACCTGTGCCTATTCGTAAAACAAAATTTGATAGTGATTTTGGTGATGTAATAATGACCGTCCAACAAAAGCAAGAACAACAATCACTTGAACATCATAAAAAACAATTGATTGTACAGCAGTCAAGTGATGAACATTATTTAACACCAATTAATGTTGTTGAACAACCACCACAACAACAACAACAACAACAACAAATTGATTTAAGTTTAGAAGGTTTAGATATAACATTAAGTCAACTTACCTTAAGTGGACTAAATCAATTAGCAATTAAATTAAATATACCAGCAAATCAATTGAGCAATATGACTTTAGTACAATTAACGAATTATTTATCAAATTTTATTAAATCAAAATCAACAACAACAGGTCCTACAATTCAAATACAACAACAACAACAACAACAATCAGATAAAATAGCAACATATAATGATCCAAATGAATTTCCCGCTTTTAAAGCTGATTTTGCTGCAAATTTTAGTAATTTCAATTCATCATTGAGTGAAACATCATCAACAACAACAAAAACATATGATCGATATGCAGTGTTTCGTGAATTAATTCAAGAAGAAATAAAACAAACCAAAATTGATACAGAACCGGAAGAATTACAGGAAGAAAAGAAAGAAAAGGAGAAACAATGGGCAACAAATTCAGAGGTGATTGAAAGTGAAACTATAACGAGTTGTACTACAGATACTACTACTACTACTACTACCACTACTACTACTACTACCACCACCACCACCACCACCACCACCATACCTACTGTTAGTAGTACTACTACCATACCTATTACAACGGAAACGACTACTACTAATACTGTTGCAGATAAATATGCAGCACTTCGTGAAATTGTTGAAAATGAATTGAAAATGTGCACTAATGGACAGAAATTGAATAAACAAAAAAATAAAGATGATGATGATGATGATGATGTTGGTGATGATAATAATGATAATGATGGTGTTGTTATAAAAGATCAAAATATTTCAAATACAGAAAAATGTATTATTGATAATGAACCATTAAAAATAGAAAAAAATACAAAGATATCATCATCTGTTATAACGAAAAGTTCACAACAACAACAACAACAACAACAACCACTAGTTGATGAAATTATTGAAAACAGAGCAGAACGTATAAATTCTGGTTCTTTATCAGATATTATTAGTGGTAGTTCACCAGAGAATGATAATTCTGAATTATCATCATCTAATAAACAACAACAACAACAACAACAAATAACAACAACAGCAGATACTGTTAGTGGTGAATCATGGGCAATTTTTGATCAAAATGAAACAATTAAAGGAAAACAAATACAAATAGCTACGACGACAACAACAACGGTACAAAGTGAAGAAGGTGTATCACCATGGTCAAGTGATTCAAAAGAATTTGGTAACAGTTCACCACCAGAATGGCGTGATAGTGGTGATCGTTGGTTTAAAAGACGTAATATGAAACATCATCATCATCATCATCAACATCAACAACAACAACAACAACAACAACAGCCACAGGAAAGTTGGTGGGATACATCTGCAGAACCAGAATTACAACAATTTTATTCAACTAATAATCGTCGATCAACTGATAGTTATGATGATGAATATTATGAATCTTATCATCAACGACCAAGACGACGTAAACAATATAGTGGTAGTGGACAAACAATAGTCAGTGGTGGACATTCATCTAGTTCACGTGATGTTAGTCCATGGGAGGATGAACCAAGAAGTCGTAGAAGTGGCGGTGGTAGTGGTGGTTGGGGACGACATATACAACAATTTGAAAAATTACGTGATCGTCGACATACAGATAGTTGGGATGATGAAGATGATTATGATTATGATGAAGAAGAACGTTCTATACGATTCCATGGTCATAGGCGAGATCTTGAACAAGATCGTTGGATAGATGATTGGAATGATGATCGTCGTCGATACAGACGTAGTGGTGGTGGTGGTGGTGGTGGTGGTGGTGGTGGTACTGTTGTTGAGAGAAGGGAACGTTGGTGTTGTCCAGATTGGGAAGAACCAGAAATTAGTCGATATCCTAGTAGATATCCATTAGATCCACCACCAACATGGCATGATCGGTATTGTAATCGAGAATCACAAGAATCACCTTGGGAGGATGATTATTCAAATGGTACAGATGAACTACCACTACCACCACCACCCCCACCATCATCACAACAATATTTAACAACAACAACCACAACAACAACATCAAAACGTAATTGGAAACGACCAAGTAGTGCATCTGAAATGGATCGTAAAACTGGTGAAATTAAATCACGACATTATTTAATATCTGGTGGTAGTGATGGTGAACGTGAACGTCGATATAATAAACCAAATCGACGATCACGTAGTCGTGATTCACAATATTCTGAACCAGTATTACATCGACATAAATCAGAAACTAGTAGTGGTATTGGTGGTGGTGGTGGTGTAGCAATACGAACAATTCATAAAAGTCGCCCACATTTTAGAGAATCACCACAACCACCACCACCACTACCACCATCATCAGTAGTACAACAATCATTAAATAATAAAAAAAGTACAACATTATCTAGAAAGAAAATGAAAGATGATAATATTACAATGAATACATTTCCTAGGAAATCAACAATGATACATCATCGTGCTAGTAAAAAATCATTATTTGAAAATGATTTTGTTACAACATCTGAAGATAGTCCACCAGTGATGACGGTGGCAGCGACAACAAAATCAAAAACATTAACAGAAAATCAAAAGATAAATAAATTTAATTTTGATAATTTTGATGAAACATCTGGAATCGAATCGTCATCACCACCACCACCACCACCACCACCAACAACAACGTTAACAAAAATAACAATGAAACAACATCAACAAAAACCATTAAAAGAAATACCAAAATTATCATCACCACGTTATCAACAATCACCACCACCACCACCATCATTATTGAAGTCGTTATTTGAAGATGATTTTACACCAAGTAATGAAAAATTGAAACAAACAGATGATTCAACAAATATCTCATGTATTAAAGAAGAAATTGAAAGAAATACTGATGATAATGTTGATGATGATGATGATGATGATGTTGATGATTATGATGTGGAAGAGGAGCCGCCAACAGAAAATTCATTAAATATGACAAAGATGGCAACAACAACAACGAATTTTTCAAGAAAGAAAAGACTGAATCGATTCTCTTCAAATGGTGAAGTGATGATGATGATGAATTTGAAAAAGTCTGAATCTGTAAATATCTTTGCTAGAGAAAATGATCCATTCGATGATGATTTTTTTTGTGAATCACAACAACAACAACAACAACAATCAACAAAAACAACTGATTTGAAATGGACTGATGATTTGGAAGATTTCAACTTTAAAAAATAATGAAATGTGAATAGGTTGCTTCTTTTTGTACATAAATACATTCTATTGGGGATAGATAAAATAAATAAAATAATAATAATAATAATAATAGATGATCTATGTGGCGATTTTGATTAAAGAGGCGAATGAATTCAACTCTTACCGAATTGCTTGTTTTTGTTTTATTTAAAATTTTAAATGTTATTGTTATTATTATTAGGTAAAATGGTTTTTTCATTATTGTGATTTCAAATAAATCAATTCTAGTTTTAATTGTAGATTCGTATTTGGCTTACAATTAATTAAATATTTGTAAAATACTCGTGTAATTTTCAACAAACAAACAAACGAAAATCAATATAATCACAACATTACTTATTTGTATATTGAAAATGTGTTATTTTTTTGTTGTTGTTTTGTTTATGTATCATTTAGCCCTCCTCATAATCCATTTTGAAGTATATACGTAGGTATGGGTTAAAATTTAGATACAAACAAATATGGAATTAATTATATATTTTGAAAAATTATTATATAAAATACCAATACAGACATTTCATTAATTATTTCAATCATAAATTAGGCAAAAACGAATTTTTCTGTAGTATGTATAATTGTTGAAATTGCAAAACAAGAGCAAAAACTATACTACTGATAATAATAAAAATAATAATGAAATGAAAAAGAAACGAAGAAAAAAAAAATCATGTACAACCCTACAAGCTTTAAAACAATAGTGGTTATTTTTATTAAATTTCTTCTTTATAAAAAAAAAACAAAACGAAAACAACCAACATGATGAAATCTACAATTTCCATGAAAGAAGACCGCTATTGTAAGTATTTAGAATAATAGTTATAATAATAATAATAATAATAAGAAATATGACATTAGCAGTTATAAAATCAACAGCTATAGTCAATTGCAAGAAAAATTGGAATAATGTTTTCATTTTGAAAAATAATGCTACATATCTATGAATTTATTTTTCTCTCTCTCTCTCTCTGTGTGTTTTTTTTTTTAAATTATTATTATTTATTCTTTAGCTGGTACTTCAATAACTCGTGGCTTATCGATAATTCTAGCTGTTCGATTACCTTTTTCAACAATACCAATAATCCATGCTTGATAACCTTCCTGTTTTTCAATATCTTTACAATAGGCAGCTGCCTGTTCACGTGGTAAACATATTAATAAACCACCTGATGTTTCAGCTGAATGTCCTTGTAATAATTGAAACATATTACCGCATGCTTTTGCAACCGCTGCCATTTTAGCAATAACAGGTAAATTATGTATAACAAATGATACTTCATTCTTTTGATGTGATGCTAATGTTTGTGCATGCCCTAATAAACCAAAACCGGTAACATCAGTTGCACCATGTGCATTATATTTATGCATTAAACGACTTGCTATACGATTTAAACGTGCCATTGAATCCATTGCACGATGATAAGCTTTACGTACATCTTCTTCACTAACAACTAATTTAATACGATTCCAACGTTCCGGCTGATCCAACCATTGATGTGCATTAACTGCTACCTAATAAAATATTTATTAATTTATTTATTAATTATTATTATTATTATTATTATAGATTTACTTGTGTTCCTAAAGGTTTCGTCAATACTAAAACATCACCAACAACAGCATTATCTGGTACAATATATTCATTTGGTTGGCATACAGTTGTTGCTACACCACCAATTGTACACCATGGATTAACAACAGTTTGTCCACCTGTTACAGTTGTACCAGCTTCTAATGCTGAATCTTTAAAGCCACGCATTATTAATGGTATAACAACATCACGTTCTTTCTCAGTCATCTTTGTACTAACACCCAATAACATTAACATATTATCGCATTCTGTTACACCCATTGCATATAAATCACTTAAAACATTTGCACAAGCTATTTTACCCATCATATATGGATCATCAACTAATGGATAAAAAAAATCTGTTGTTTGTACTAAACATAAACCACCATGACGAACTGGAGTCACCTGTGCGGGAAGGGAAAACAACAAAAAAAAAATTTCAAAAATTTGTTAAAATCTCTCCACACTACTAACAACGCCATCTATTAGTAAACAGATGACATTGTTATTATTCAACTAGATTTATTTTATTATTTTTTCTTCATTGAAAAGGCTCTAAAATTCATTTATTATTTTGATAATTCTGATAATAGATGTTATTATTTTACATATGGGAATATTGAAATACACATTCTATATTGATGGAGGTAATGATAAGATAGATATTATATTTGCCGCCATTTTCATAAAACATGACTTTTGATAGTTGGAGATGTTATTTTTTTCCCCATCTACTCTTTTTCTAATCAATTATGTATAAGAAAAGTGTAAAAACTTAAATGATCATTTGGGTCCATAGATATACCCATATTATTATTATTATTATTATTATGATAAAATTGATTTACCGGTATAAATATTGGTATTGGTATGGATGTTTACTTACAGAACAATCAAGTCCTATACCAATTCTAGGTATTGCCAAATGCATAAAATGAGCATGCTCATGTTCACTAGTTGTATTATAATCTTGTTGTAATCCTTCAACTAATTTATTCAATACTTCTTGTGGTACTTTACAACCACGTCCTTTTAAATCAGCAAAACGTGTCAAACGAAAACTAGCTTCTAAATCATGTGCTAATGGATCAAATGGTCTACGTAATGCTAATGCATTTGGATTACCACCAATTTCTAATTGTACAGCACCCAATGTATCTTGCGGCACACCAGTAACCTGATATTCTGCCATTCCGTTGTTGTTGGTCGTCACCCCTTACTTTTTTTCTCGTTTTTAAAATGTAATCAATTTAAATTGGTAGTGTGTGTGTATGGCTTGTTGATTGAGGAAAAATTCAAATAATTTTATTTTTTTTATAAAATACTACCGTTATGAAAAACACAGACTATACACATATACACACAATTCCAAAACAAGAGAGAGTTTCTCAAACAATCATTGAGACGCTTGTAAAATGGCTGCCGTTAAACGACACACACAGCCCTTTCCATTATACGCATGCGTTAAATAATAAATAGATATGATTGGTAATGATGACCTGCGCAATTATGCAGGCAGTTGTCAAAATTTTCCATCACATCATAGCTTTGAAAATTTATTTTAAAAAAAAAACCTATAAATAAATAGACAATGATATACTGCAATCTATTTAAAATTTGAGATTGTTTTGAAAATTTTAAATTAATTTGATAAATATATTAAGATAATCTTTAGGTATTTTTTTTTAATAATAATAATCAGCAAAATTTGAATATTTGTTGAAATGGCGGATAACTAGAGACACAGCAATTCTTGAAGGATAGTAATTTTATGCAACATTGTCATATCTATGTAAAACGTATTTTTACAATTTAATTCAATTAAATTCTTCAAAAACTACATATTGCATTCAACAAATTAATTAATCGATTATAATTAGATAGAATCCGTTGTAAATTATCGAAAATTATATAAATTCCGTTTAAATTTCTATTACTGTTTAACAAATCGACAACATGGCATCTCTGTTGGTAATGCAGAAATGTGCAAATGTGGCGGGATGCGGCGATTGTGGCGACATAAAAGGAAAAAGTGTGCGTATGGATGGGCGATTGTTTTGTTTCGAGCTTTGATGTGAAATTAATAATATTGGCGGTTATTTAAAATTTGTTATTTTCCATTGAAATTCGATAAAGAAATCAGTGTGAGATTGTTTAATTAACAACAAATGGATTTTGATATCAATTAGATACTACATTTACCACAATAATAAAATATAAATTATATTGTAGTATTGATATTTTGAGGTTAAAACCACCAACCTATGTACTCTTATAACGGACTTGTTGTAGCCGACAAAACTAACTAAATAATCTCTTATAGATACGATTGTGGGTGAATTTTGGATGTACAATGAATGAAACATTAATTAAAATGGTATCGAATTTAAAACCGAATGTTGTTAATGAAATTGGAAATTTCAATTTTAATACATTAACAACAACACCAACAACAACCACAACAACAACAACAACATTGAAACGTTCGTTAAGTAGTACATCCTCATTAGATACAAGTCCAACAACATCTATTACAACAACAACAACAACAAATTGTTTTGATGAATATGGATCAGTAAATAAAAAATTCAAACAACAACAACAACGCAATAAAATGGATTTAACATATATGGGATCACCGCGTGAAGTACGTCGTTTACGTGCTGATCAAGTTGAAGCACGAAATACAATTTTAAATTTACAACAACAAATCGAACATATGCATAATATACAGAAAGAGATGCGTTTAGTGTTTGATAATGAAACAAAATCATTAAAAAGACAATATGATTATGATCGTAAAACAATCGAGGATTTAGAAAATCAATTACAGATTGTTAGACATCGTGAAATGGATGTTAGACAACAATTAGCTGAAGTATGTATATACATATAATGTAGATAGTAGCATATGTTTATTTAATTAATTATATTATAGATGACAAATAATTACAACATGTTGAAAATAAGGAAAGATGAAGAAATTGAAGAATTAGAAAAAAGTATCACTGAATTAAAAGATGAATCGAAATTAGTTGATAGTGAAGAGGATACAGAAATTTCAAAATTGAATCGTAAAATTAATGAATTACAATTATTATTGAATGCAGCTGAAGAGAATGCTGAAGCACAAACGAAACTTGCAACAGATTTGAGTAAATTTTGCGTTGCTGTGTTTCTCTTTGATTTGTTATATTTTGTTTTGTTTTTTAGAAAATGAATTAATTGAACAAAGAAATATAAATCGTGATAATGAAATGAAAGAGCAAGCTTTAACGAGTGCAAAATTAAAAATAAAAGATTTCCAATATGCAAAAGAGAATTATTTAGAATATCAGGAATTATTAAAAGTCCATACAACAAAATTATTACATTATACAGAAATAGAGAAAGAGAATCAATGTTTAAAAGATGAAAATTATCGTTTGAAAGACCATATACGTAATAAATTGATATTAGAAGAGGAAGTGAATGATTTGAAATCACGTCTTGTTAATTATAAAGAACAAGAAAGAAAATGTGCACAATTAGAAGCACAACATATACAAATTGAATTGTATTTGAATGAATGGCGTACAGTAGCACGTGGTATATGTGAAACCAATGAATCCGATTTACAATTACCACATTTGTTACGATCAATTGTTGAGAAATTACAACAACGTGAAATACAATTGACATCAACTAAAGTTGAATTAGAATCACAATTGAAAACATTAACATATGTATGTGGATTTACATATTTACATTATTATTTCTATATATTTTTTTATTTTTGTTTTAGGAAGCTAAAATGGCAAAAACTGAATTGGAGAAGTCCCAAAAATTAATAAATGATTTAAAGAAAAATAGTGAACAGAAACAAGGATTAATACATCGTTTACAAAAGAAATTATTATTAATTAGTCGTGAACGTGATAGTTATCGTTTACAATTGGATTCATATGAGAAGGATTTAACAATAACATTAAATACAAATAATGCAACAACAACAACAACAAATAATAGTAATAATAATCAATTACAACAAGCACAAAAAGAACGTATTGAAAATTTGGAAAAAATCCTAGATGGTTATCGTGAATTGAATGCAAAATTAGAAAATGATTTACAAAATGCTAATCCTACATTATATGAAGGTTGTTCAACAATTCCTATTAAAGCTGAACAAATTCAACGAATCCAACAAGAGAATGAACAATTAAAATTAGAAAATGAACGATTAAAAGAACGTCAAGATGATTTAGAAATACAATTGGAAAAACATTTAATTGGACATGATACATTACATGGTGGTGAACAAGTTTATCATTTAACAAATAATCCATTATCAACTTGTATACAACGTCGTGAACAACAATTAGAACAAGAGGTAAGAAATTGTATATTTTATCGATTCGATTCGATTGATGTTTGTTTATTAAATTTTAGGTTGAACGTTTAAAAAGAAAAATAAAAACATTAGAAGATGGTTTAGAAGCAAGTAAATTGAATGAAACAAAACAAGATGATATGAATTTATTAAAAGAACAAATCAAAAAAAATGAACAACAAATTGAACGTTTAAAAGAATATTTTAAATCATCAATGCAAGAATTTCGTAATGTTATGTATATGCTATTAGGTTATAAAGTTGATCTTGCATCAAATTCTTTATATAAATTAACAAGTATTTATGCTGAACGTTCAGAAGATCAATTATGTTTTCAATTGAATAATGAAGGTGCATTAAATTTATTAGAAAATGATTTCAGTACAACATTAGAAGATTTCATTAATTTACATTTAAAACATCAAAAATCAATACCAGTCTTTTTAAGTGCTATAACAATGGATTTATTTAATAATCGTACAATGACAACAAGAACATTTGATATTGATTAATTAATTAATTAATTAGATACTCTATATAGTAGTAGTAGTATTATTTTAATTTTATAACATGAATAGCATAATTAATGCTGGTATCTTTACATAATTTCCATTTATTATTATTGATTGGATTATACCAATAGCCATGAATACAAACAATTTTACATTGACGATCTATAATAACATATTTTGTAAATGATTCAATTCAATAAATTTATTGTATTCATGTGTATGTTTTGGTATAATGTTTAATATATATATTCACTTAAAATACATAAATTTGACCAAATTGTTTTATTTTATGTGTTGTAATAAATAATGAACCATTCGATTTTAAAAACATTTCAAACAATTATTTAGAAATAAAAGTGGATTATTCACATGTTCAATTACTTCAGATCCAATAATTATACCTACATCATATTTTTGCATAGTTTTCAATTGTCGATATGTAATAATAATTAATTTTTTCTATTTTGCCTCTATAATAGCGCTATTTCGAAACTGGCGCTACTGTATCGAAATGAGGCTATTTCGATTCGACACACTGTGTCGAAATACAAAATGTAGTCATTTTTTTTTCTTAAAGTTGGTAGCGCTCGCACAAACGTCATTTAGAAATAAATTACTGACAGTATGTTCAAAAATTTTCAGCGATTTCACGGCCCGTACATGAAAAATCTTGTCTCATATGTTGTACAATAATTAATTTTGAGACAAATGGCGGCAAAAAAACATTGCAAAAGTTTAAAAAAAAACAATTGAACAATTTTGAAATGTTACGTCAGCGATACCAACCACCACAAAATTCCCTAAATTTCTAAATTTCAATTTTTTTGTATAAAAAGGACACAAAAAGGGC
>JAZBGY010001411.1:0-22490 GCA_037414755.1 Lydus trimaculatus | reverse complement strand
TATAGTATAAAGGCAAATATCTATTCAGTTGAAAAATAATTGATAACTATTTGATTTAATGTTGGAAAAAGTCGAATTGATTCTCAAAAAAAAATAATGTCGATAGGTATTTTTGTTGTTGTTTAAACGGATTTCCAAATTGGTTCATTATAATGGAGATTAAATAGTCTTTAAAACGCACCCTATTTTTAGATATATATGTATTTAATGCATCATTTTAAGCTTATAATGCTGTATGTAACTAAACAGAAAAAAAAGCCCACCCTCTATAATATGTATTTATCTTTCACGCTGTTTTTTCGGTTGTCACCACCGTTGTTGTTGTTGTTGTTGTTGTTGTTGGATATATGTTTGATAGGATTCTGTACAATGTGTGTTTTGTTACAATTACCAATTTAACAGATGTAAATAGATGAACTACAAGGATATTTGAATTGGATTAACATGAAATAATCAACTAATCCTTGTTCAATAAACTACAGATCAGTGTGTAGTTGTTGTGAATGTAATTTAAATTTGTGACACTTTTCAAATGAATGCAAGATTATAGTTTCAAATAAATGACTTTTAAGTAGGGTTTTTCGGATCCGAGTACCCGGATTCGGATTCGCCGTGTCCGCTACGGTCAACAGATATCGGGTTTTGGGTTCATCGAAAAAACTTCGTAGAATAATCGAAATTTAGTGCATAACTGATTTTAGATAGCTAATCCTGAAAGAACCACACAAACAATCTTTATTATCGTGGTACTTCGTACTGTGAGCTTGTTGCAGTTTCACCGCTAACACCCCTATTGCCACTGTTTACAATTACAGCAAAAAAGTTAGGAAAATTATACCGAGCATTACTGGCAGTTGAACCAACGTCTGTAAATTCGTTCCAGATTGTCAGAGAAATCTTTAAACCTACTATTTTTGTGCGAGCACGCACTCGGATCCGCGAAATAATCATGAACCCGACTCCTGCTCGTGGAGCCCGGAGAAACCTACTTTCAAGTAACATATACGAATTCCAACAGTGAAGACGCTTAAACTTGCTGTAAAGTTGTTTTATAAGACGCAGTTCTTTGTCAAAAACTGAACGTTTTCGATCGATTTCCTTAACGGTTCCACCTGGTTAAAGGAGTTGATAATATAGGTCGTCCATGAGTTTCTTGGTAGTGTCGTACTTAGGATGGGACAAGTGGAGCATCTGCTTTAGGCTCAGGTAAGCATCTTTTTTTAAATAATATTTTAAGTTAGAGGCATAACTTCTATTATTTGTCCCAGGTGCTAAAAACTCTAGTTACAGCTCTGCTTTTTGGAGTGAACACTGCGCTTAATCGGGATTTACTCAAATTTTTCTCTTTTTGGGTTGTTGAAGTGAATCTATCTTTTTTCACCGGTTCACGATTTTCCACTCTATGTTGTTTTATTTTGCTGTACTCGTTTTCTTCCCATTTCGTATAAACAATTGTAAACCGTTTGTTGAGTTATTCCAAGATGTTTAAAAAGTTCTTTTTGTGTTTGATCCGTATCTTCATCCAGCAATGCTTCTAAATCTCCATTTTCAACCTTTATGGCGTACCATTACGTTTACGATTACGGACAACGTAATTACGGTCTTTAAATTTTGATCAAATCTCACACGTAGGTACTAAACACTTGATTTTCAAGCGCTTTTTCCTTGATGAGCAATGACGAAGCTACAAATTTACAGGTGTGTCTTGATACTGTTTTTACTCGACATAAACATTCGTCAGGTGAAGCCTATTTATATTTCCATCTCATTTCATCATTGCATCCGCAAGTACGCTATCCATCCTACTCTGTACCCTCTTCCCCACGTCACGATGTTTGAGAGCTGTGAAACAACTATATCTATTTATTACTGTTAGTATTACCACCCTCTTTTTGTGTTAGAAAATAAATAACGCTTTTAAACTTATTTGTACACTTAAAATGCGTGTTTCTTTATAGCTCAAATCGTCATTTGAGTACTCTGGGAGTCCAAGCCGTTTGCATCTGTTGTTAATTGTACGTTTTCATGCATTTTCACGCTCCTGCTCCGGCAGTTCTTTGACATACTTCGGCCGTGCTCCGTTTAAGCTTCCAGAGCAATAATTACAACTTTGAAATTCACTTGACTTCTCTAAATTGTCATCTATACTGTTTGTCGTCAACTCAGTCACTATGAATCTTAAAAGTACTTTTATTCTTTTTGCAAATATATCTTTACCCTATTATTGTTATTTTCGTCATTTCAATGCGAAGCTGTTCAAACTTCCCATCTTGGATTCAAAACGTCTATCTGCAATTTCCATCCTAATTATTTGCAAAATATGAGAACGCAGGTAAGTTTGTAACGATGATTGGTTCTGTTGTTGTTCTAATATCTGTCAAGACAAGAACGAAAATATCCCTCAAATAGACTAGAACCAATATCCCGCAAAGAGGAACAAATAGAACAATAAGTTATAAACGAAGCGTAGGAGGATATCGTTTAGCCGGCGGCGGTTATATCGACTGTCAAGTGTTGACAGTCGAAGCACGGCAGGAGTTTTGGATTATACAGTATATATAGGTATATAGAAGAATGAAGAGAGTAAAACGGTCGGTCGGTCGATGATGTTGGGTTGAAGGGCTCGAATTTCACGCTCAGTCGTTTACTATCAACATATGTGCCTGTTGAAGGACCTTACCGTATCGATCTATTTCTTTTTGTTCAAATTGTTATTCGATTATGTTTTGTCTGTATAAGTATATTGTTCTAAATATCACCACCTATATCATCGATGATTTCTTTTTTTTTGTGAATTATTGATAGTGGGAGAGCTTAATAAAGTTGTAAATGTTAGATATACTTTACCCCCTTTAATGAAACAAATAATCCTATGGGAATATAGGACAACACTAAGCCTAACGACTATTACCATTAGTAACATCAAGTATGCAAGTTTCGGTAAGGCAGCTTTTAGATACCCATAAGTGTATTTGTGTTTTGTGAGTCGGATTATAACTAATAAGGACTAATGACTAGGTTCTGCGTGCCATCCAGCTAGTTTTAGCGATCAATTTCTGTCAGAAAGTCTTCGTTAAAGTTTTTAGGTATTCTCCACAATAATATTTATTTAACAACATCATTATTGTTAATGTTCTTCCAAAAAAAAAAAAAAAAATAGAATGGTAAATTCCATATAATATTCTGCATACCAACTATTAATGTGCGTATAAGGCTGTAAAAGAAATTAACACCAAATGGTTGCGGTAATACCATCACTGATTCTCAGACCGCTGTGACCTATTCACCTCATCATTGATGACATGTTTAAGAGACGACAGGTCAACTATTAACATTCAAGTAATAATATGCCTTATCTGTTCGACCGCCGCCAATGACCAACGATTAGTTATTATTACCTATGGAATTATTCTAACCAATTTTTACTGTTTGGTCGTTTTTATTACCTACGTTTAGATTTTTTTAATTGTTTAAATAGTATTTACAAATTCAATGTTTTCGATGGACTATATATATTGGTATATTAGTAAAATAGGGGTGCGAAAACACAGTGCACCAACAGTGTCAATCATCTTTACAAATCCGGCTTTCTCTCTATTGTGGTTTGTCAGATTAACTAGACACACCCTCCGTCAAAACGAAAGCTAAATGCATGTTGTAGGACTATATGGACTGTTGTTTGCATGTTTGTGGTGCAAAGCTTCTTACTGATGCGATTAAAAAGGTACGCATATTGTGTCTAGGTGAATTTAACTTACAAAAAAAAAAATAAAATAAAAATAAAACGGAAACAGCTTTCAATCTCTTGCATGGTTTTTCCAGTAAAATTGTTACAATACAAATATACCATTAATGATGTTATTTTGGTTGTGGGGGAAAATTACACAGTCTTCACCACAATAATGTTTTGATTCGATTTCTATGTGACAATGTGTTCGTCATTACTTGATAAAATCTTATCATACCCTTTTGTTTTTGGTTATTGAATCAACAACTAAATATAGTTGAGATAATGGACGAGAACCGTAACAATAAATACTTCCTTTCTTTGGTTATTTGTTAACAAGAAGCTTTCTAATGTCGAATCCCTCATTTAACACTGATGGTCGAACAGATAGGGTTAGTACACACGGAACTATCTATTGTATTTACATCAATTAAAACACACTTGGTGTGACAATAGGTGTCGAAATGACGCTTGATTATAAATAAAGACACTCAACAATCATATCGACCATCTATTTCCACGGTATGGGGCGTTCGTAATGTTCATCTGTCGATGAATTTCGTTTCATTTTGCGCCTTCTAAGCATAAATCTAACAGTAATTTCGAAGAGATACAGATAATCTATGGTTTAGAAAGCTAAAATGTGGTGGTAGATGATGATGATGATTACATCTGCATGGTTACATCTGACATAAAGGTGTTGAAGTGAATCGTGGCCAGAATACCCGAACCATTCACAGTAGCGAATTAAACAAACTATTAGAGATGTTATCGGTGTTTTGCTCTCACGAAAGCCCGAACAACATGGGGAGACAAGGCCCACTTTCAACTAATGAATTTTTCGAAACGTGCATTCAACTATATGTCGATTGCAGCAGGACATGAGAATTTAGGGATTGTATAGTCATTGTCAAGTTTGAGATTACTGTTGTATTCAATAAAAACAACTTGATTATATCTTTATTAATAAAAGCTGGTTGTTTTATCGAAGATATCATATTTACAAATTCAATATTCCATTGATCATCGTTTCAAATTATGCTCCTGTTGATTGGTTTCCTATAGCCAAATTTCTTCGAAACCACTCTATCTCTCTTTTTGTTTAAAACGATCCAGTAAGCATGCTGTGCGAAATTCAATACATTTTCGTTCTAAAAATTAATAAAGCAACAAATCGAACAACTGAACCAGTAAACAAAAATTGCCATCAAAAAGATTATAATGCATCCATGATTGGTATATACTACCCATCTACCTATATATATAACCAGTTTAGAGTTTTATTATCAACAAAAATAATATCCAAATGTTACAGTAATGTGGTATTCATGTTATATATATCGTATTACCTGTGTTAATTCGGTAACAAAGGAGTATCGCGAACGGGGGTCCCCTACACACTAGGTATATGAGTTCAGACAAGCGCATCTGAAATTAGAGAAACCTATGGAAAACGAGCCGCCTGCTAATAAGGTGGCCGATTACAGGCTAAATTTGATCTTTGATGCGAATAATATCGATTTTATACTCTGTTGCTCGTTTTTAGTTAGGTACACAATTTTATGTACATTCCAATTTGCTACCCGTTTACCCTCTAAATGAAGGAAAACAATATAGCTATAGTACATATCAAGTTAAACCTACATCGGTAAGTTTTCGAACATAATCTTTACAGCCCATCCTATATGAAGATGACTCAATTGATTGCTTAATTATCGGATTTTCGGCGGTCATAAGAGATATGTACGCTACTGGATGTTAGATTTTTGGGGACGCATGGGGACATCTTCTAATGTGTAGGTTTACAAGGTTACAAACTATATCTGGAATCTGAAACATATTCAAATTAGCTTGTTAGATTAATGTTGGAAAATTCTCAAATATTCTGTTTTATAGAAATAGTGGTAAAATATTGAAACCACGGCAAAAATGACGATAACTTTTCAAAATTTAAGCCTCTTATGTAGGATGTCTTTTATTAAGTATAAGCAGAGATGTACGGGTACATTTAGGGTCCCTAGACATAGTAGAGAACACCTTTCTGAGCTTAGCATTCTATAAAATTAGTTACTGGCTGATGTTCTTTAAACACTAGCAGATTTTGCATATGGGGGGGTTCTAATCGTGAGCGAAATCTACCACTTCGAATTCTACAACTTTTGAGAAGCTATCCCTTTCTTATATGCTCTTTACAGTCTTTAAATAGTGATTTGGGAGCGCCATGACCATGTGCCTCTAAGCAAAATGACAACTCTTCTGCACTTTTTGGACATACTGTTTGTAGGAAAATCTTAAAACGGACAATTTTGGTGTGTTTCAGGTGTTTCTAGAGAACCTCAATGTTTCCATATTTCGTCTTTTGATGGAGTGAAACCCATTAACGAGCTACTAAATAATAATTTCGTCTGATTCGACCTTTTGTCCGTATAATTAGAAGAAGAGGCCCTGAAAATATTGTAGAATATCGTTGACCTTTTTTCAATGATAATTTAATTCTATATATGACAGTGTGTGTACCTAATACTATCCCGACACCTTTAGGCAATCGCCTAGAGTTGCCTAATGACAAAACTGGTTTTCTATTTTATTTATAACATAAACCATCAATATCCAATTAGGTGGTTTGTCGATTTTTCGCCAAATTACTCCATTTTGCACCAATATTCCATCATCTACGTATTGTGTATGTATATAGTATTAAATTTCGGTAACTCCACCACCATTCAAAACCGCATTGTAACACAACACCCATATAACTTATCATCATTGAATCTGTTTGGTCTGTTTTCTGACATGGCATTCATAACGCACCTCTTTGTTATATTTATTATATTTCTCATGCTGCTCTACACACATCTGTATTGTCCTGTATGAAATATGGATTTACACACATACACACAAAAAAAAAATAAAGATAGAAGGGGTTCTACAGATTGCAGATAAGCATGAACAAGATGTCCGATCTAATTGTAAAGTCTATAAAGATATTTAGTTTTCTTTTTGGTGTATTGAACTTTTAAAGTTTAAATAGGAAAGTTTCAAAGAAATTGTTTTGGATCAACAAAAAAGAGAACCCCTTTGTGTAAGCTTTTCTAGTTCCTAATAATAATAATAACAATAATAATAATGATAATAAGTTTTCAGCTATTCTTGGATGATATAAACAAAGATCCGTCTATGTTAAATTCGTTAATTGGAGAATTTAATAATAACAAGCTGCCTACAGTTATAAATGGTTAATTTTATTGTTAATGAGCAGCTATGACCTTTCGAAATACCAAACAACCATTATGCAAAAACAGCTTTAGTTTCGTAGTAAATTTTTTTTGTAGATGACTATATACAACACCACAATCTTCTCTATTTCTTTAGTAGTGGTTACAAAAATATAATTTTAGATAAAGGGAAATAACAGGGCAGAGACAAACAAGTGAACATCTGAAGAATGAATGTTATAGAGTTTGTGAATCCCATTGGTATTAATATTCAGGTTATCCAATAACAAAACTCCCTAGAGTTTAGTTTGTATTGCAGTCGAGCTACAATAGTGGCATAATCTAGTTGTATGTACACTCCACCAACAACTGATGCTTTATTTCAACCCCTACGCAAATACAAACTATCTTTATCTTCTTCTATGGTTTTATAAACAATTTTTCTGCATCAAACAAAGATAGAATGATATTGTTGTGTTAATCAATTCTAAAGAATAATATAGTAGGTATACTGTTGTCCGGTGACCGTGTAGGCCAGCCGAGCGAGACAATTGAGTCTAAAAAGAAATTTCCTTTTTCAATTTTCATCCCGACGTCAATCTCTTACACTTATTTTCCTCGGCACAGATTTGATTTCATTCTGTATATCCCCGGCTCGCTTTTGTTGGCTCGTTATTTACGTTTTCATTGTTTCGATAAATGAGACTGGGGAATATCTAGGTCTTGGAGAAGCGGATATTTTTGTGTTATATAATAAACCCACCCCTAATACAACAGTATTTGAAAATTTTTCCACTGATTCGATATAGCATTCCTGGTTTATTCTTGCATGTTAATTGCGAAATGTCGCACAATTCTTGTTTTTTTTCTTATTTTAAATTTTTTTTTCATTTCAACAACCAACAGTGGGGTTCATGATTACGACCGGCAAAGTAAATGCAAACATTACACAAATACCGAAAGTTCGTGTTTGACAAAAGTATTCGGAAACTGCGACTGCATCAATTGAAGATTCAGTCACATATTTTCATCACTATTGAATCATGATGATTGATCAATTCTTAAGTTGGTAAGGACTCGATGACAGCGTGTCAAAGGATGGGGTTAGTACTTGTGACAGTGCTGGTGGAGTGTAGTATTTGCATTACATGAATTCAGTTGGTGCAGTAGGGGCGCCGATCGTTGTCGATATATGTGTGGGGCTGTCGTTTAGGGAGATCCGGAGACAATTTTCCGGTTGGAAGAGCGTCCCGTGGGGGAAATTACAATATTTATGATGTCATTTGGATCGTCGATCGTTGCTTTGTCAGAATTCAGGCCTCGTTGCGGCCATTGTCAGTAACGCTTTAAACTACATCAATAATGTATCGGAGCAATTAGAGGCTCATTCAATCAGTGAGAAAGATAGTGAGTGAGGATATAACGGGGTGATACTACATACGTATATAGATAGATCTTTTGGCACGTGCACAATCTTATAGTTAAACGTTTATTATATACTGTACGGATATTCCGAATTGATGATGGTGCTTCTAACTATTACGACTTTATAATGAACTTAAATTCACTGTTCAAATTATACTAACAGAAAATAGAAACTATAGGGTTGTAATAGAGAAATTCGCTCAACATCGCTAAACTAAATTACGTAATTTATTCCTCTTCAGCGATTTCGACGAAATGTTGTACAAAACTTAAATAGAATATAACCATCTCTATACAGTAGTTATATTTATGAAATTACTTATTAAAAATAAAAACAATAAACGATTGACATATCAGTGATGAGGGTGCGATTAATGCTGTTTTGATAGACAAAAACGATGGCGCCAAGGGTACGTCAATGTTTTAAGATGACAACAAAATGAACAAAAACACGGGTGTCTTATATCACATATACGTACACAACAACGGATGCTTTCCGTATACATCGTTTACATCCTTTATATTGCTTGTCGGTCTCCTTCACGTCGTCATCATCGTCTTCATTAGTATAGTTTTGACAAGTTTATTTTAAGAACAACGAAAAATGTGATTTCGACTAGAGACAAGTTAATTACTTTGTGATTAGTTACTGCTGTTTTTTTCCCCTACAATTTGCAATTATTGATTATAATAGATTTTTCCTTTATCTTGGAAAGAAAAACAAAGTAAAGCACACGTTTTTTAAGTTGAGTGAAGTTTTAATGAATCTTCCATAATATTGAAAAATTAAATAGGAAATGTTCATTATTTACGGATTTATTACGGATTTACGGATGTATTTATTATGTCGTTAAACAAAAACAAACAAATAAATTAATATTGCAATTAAATTCTAATTTGGACGGCAACGACGACTAAAAATTTTAGATAACGATTAAAATAAATACAGGAGCGGTCTATATTATAACCTTCACTAAATTTTATACAGAAATGTTGTCATTAGATTTAGAGAATCTGCTGTTAACAGGCTAGTAGCCCTTTTGAACTGTCCTATAGATAAAGGACTACGTGAAGACTTATCGATACATTTCTATAGAATAATGGATCTACGTTGCTAGCTAATTCTGAACCAGATGCTTCGATCCTCTGTAGTAATGAATCTGCGAATATAGCACAACTCTAAAAATACAACGATTTATGCTTCTTAGCGCTATTTTGAACTGACAATGAGATGGAATAGACGAACATTTCAAGATGCATTGTCTGGAGCAACGAAACTGCTTCCCTTGTTGTCAATACACGGTTTGCTGTGAGTAAAGTGGTGCAATTACCCTTTTGTTTTTTTTTCCCATCAAAGATGGAGATGTCTGATGTGGACCTTGCTTAGCAAGCTAATTCGTATGAGCAATTTCTTGCAAACTATACCTAAACTTAAAGAGCTTCTATACATAGAAAGACTAAATTGAATGCGACAGGTAGTAAAAGCTAATAACTGATCAATTTTTGGGAATAAAAAACATATTGTCACCCCTTAATATACTAATATTACTTTTTGAGAGACTTACTTATAATATCCATTTGTATTATGAACGATTTGTATGCTAGAGAATCAACAATTTCCTTACAGCTTCACATAGAATCCACACCCAAGACTATAAATGAGCTGTAGATAAAAAAGTTGAATTATCATTTATAATAAACAATCTATATTCTAATTTGTAAACAAATTCCAAACAACATAGCACACCCTTAACGATACAGAATATTCGATTGATTTGCTTCTATACAGAAATTGTATTTATAGACAGATCGTGATCATGATGAAAAGGCGTGGGTATACATTGTGTGTCGTGATAACATGGTCATGATGATGATGATGATGATGATGACGGCTGTTGGAGAGACTACCACTTTATCCATCACCTCCAGTTAGGTATGTGCCACACGATAGTAATATTTGGGAACATTGTTGCATTCCAAACTGACACAAGTAACACCCACTGTATATACAATATCCCCACTATCTGTTCATTGATTGGTTGTAAAGTTACCAAGTAACCGTAACGCCAGCCCCAACCAATGGTCGCCCCATCAATGGGCCGGCAACAGTTCAACATAACAATTCTGAATGTCAGTCGTATCTCGCGAGTTCCGTGCACAGCTGGCTAGAACGTCGTTCACCTGGACAATAACGTTTTGTAGTAGATCTGGGCAACACTCTGTGTACTTGTGTGATAATAATTGTGATGAAAATGTCTATAAAAAATTATTTTTAAAAATATGTAATATAGTTGTAATTAATAGGAAAAAAATATATAAACAATTAGACAATGTTTTGTTGATTTTGTTTGTTTGTTTTTCTCTTTTTGTGAAAGAATATCACGCTGGCCACGCATATGGCGCTGGGGTTGAGCTCCGGCCTGTGTTCCGGCAGCTCTGGACCAGGCTCCGGCGGCCATTCAGATACATCATCATCACCAGGAATTAGTGTACCAATTCCTGTAGCACCAGCACCATTATTACCAAATCCGATGTTTGCCTTGCCGACGCTCAACTTCACCGTCAGTCAAGTGGCAGCGGTATGTGAAACATTAGAAGAAAGCGGTGATATTGAACGATTAGCAAGATTTCTATGGTCGTTACCAGTTGCACATCCAAATATTGGTGAATTAAATAAAAATGAGGCCGTCCTTAGAGCTCGGGCTATCGTTTCATTTCACAGTGGCAATTTTCGTGAACTTTATACAATACTAGAAACGCACAAATTTACAAAAAGTTCACATGGTAAATTACAGGCAATGTGGCTAGAAGCACATTATCAAGAAGCTGAGAAATTACGTGGACGTGCATTAGGTCCAGTTGATAAATATCGTGTTAGAAAAAAATTTCCATTACCAAGAACAATATGGGATGGTGAACAGAAAACACATTGTTTTAAAGAACGTACTAGAAGTTTATTAAGAGAATGGTATTTACAAGATCCATATCCAAATCCAACCAAAAAAAGGGAATTGGCCCAAGCGACGGGTCTAACACCAACACAAGTTGGTAACTGGTTCAAAAACCGGAGGCAGAGAGATCGGGCGGCTGCCGCTAAAAACAGGTTAGTTTTTATTTATTACTTTTGACAAATAAGCAGACGGAGGCGGTAGCGTGATAATTAATACACCGATTTAGTCGTAAATCTTCCAACAAGACACACACATACACACACATAAAACCATAGGTATGAGATACAAAGATTCAAAAAGATCAATACAATTGATACTAATGGATGTAACACGATCAGCTGAGTTATCTGGTGTACATACAAGCAATTAGAATCAAATTTTCTATCTAGAATAAGCAAATATTGAAATTTTAATCTACACGATTTATTCAACAGGAAATTCTACAGAAATTTTGGATTGTATTTGTTGTCGACAATAAAATTCCGGTAGTTGGGATTCAATAGGCCATACATCAAATGTGTAACTTGTAATTATAACATACCGATCCGGCGGTTATTACCGGACATGTTTTACAAAAGGCGAAAAATTGTTAATAATTTGTGGCTACTGTATAAACGACTTTTTATCATCTTTATTCAAGGATTCGTTTTTTTTTCATTCTTTCTACTTAATAATCAACATTAACTATATATAATTTCAATTTTGGACCATTCACGGTAATCAATCAATCTTGAATTTATTAAGTAACTATTCATTAATGGGATATAATGGTAAATTATTGATTATTCGATGAGAATCGAAAAATAACATCAATAAGTGTAAATATTGCTGAGCTTCTTCGTTTTTTTTTTTGGTCGGGGGTGAGTCAATTAGACTAGAAATTGATGGCTCATTGAGTTTATGCGATTGGAAAAACCCATCTTCAGCCTTTAATCCTCTATTGTTGAAAAACACAACAAAGACAATCTTCTTTTTGACAACTAGCTAACTATTGACTGACGTCCTTTTATATTTATTTGAAATATTTTCGCTCATTTCCGGTCGTATGAAAGTGTACACAACAATTATAATTAAAACAATTATTTATACATTTTTAAATCTTAATTATCCTTAGATTGAATTAAGATAATATAAGCAGAACTGTAATTTCCTGTTTATTTTTAAGATTAGCAAATGAAAGTTTGAATGAAAATCAATTTGGAAAGTATACGTTTTTTTATGGATAAATTATTCAAAATATTGTGTGTCATACTTGTCTCAAAAATCAAAATAAACAAGAAACATTGTGTGGGCCAAGTATCATTATTGAATGTTTTCAACAAACAAGCTTTTTACTTGTTTAGATGATTGTTTGTACAAGCATCAAGTCTATTGCTAGACCACTAATCAACAAAAAAACAAAATGAGCACAAGAAGAATAACATAAAAAAAAAACGGTATACAGACTATGGGTACCTACACAAATAAATTTTATTTTCCCCAAAAAAATTGTGGATTTAACGTTTCATCTTTACAAAATAGGAAAAATAGAAAATCGAAATCAAATCAACAATCTTCTTGAGGGGTGATATTATGTGATGTACAATAAGTTCATATATCGTACATATAGGGAAAACAACCCTAACTTAATCGTAGTAATCGTATATTATGGGGTTGTTACTACAAAGCGACTATACAATATATAGTCATATAGAGGGACAAGAATCGTATTTAGGTTGATACAATTTGTCTCGCTAACACATTGCTACAGGGCAACAATTTTCAATTGGTAAAAACGCTATAGTGCACCAATGCTCTATCAATCTGGGCAAATTTTTGTAAATTATTTCGAATTACCATCCAAATGATGGTACGAATCTGAACGATTAGTGGACAACTTATAAGATTTGATTTGTATGCCAAATTTTTGTAGAACAAGTTGGATAGTTTCCACCGTGACACGTTGTAGATTGTTATTGTAACTGTAAGTGAGAATTAAATGAAAATAAATTACAATTTCCCATATATTTCCATTAATGGACTGTCATATTGTTGATAAATGACTTATACAGGTAATTTTGTTGAATTTGTCCGTACTAAATCCAATAAAATAACAAGGCTAACAGTTGAAATAAAATAAATAAATATTGACAAATAATAAAACAAAATTATAAAGGTATTTTATAGAAATAAAAACCATTTTCCACAATTAATGATAATGCAGTACTTATTTGCATAACAAATCAAAAACTTACGCAGTTCCCCACTTAAAATGACGAATCAACTTTTTAGACGAGTTATGCACAGTTTCATGTTTGCTATTGCTATTTGTGCTCCTTATACGAATTAAACTTTTTAATTAGTGTACGATGATATTTAACAATAGAACTACTTTAATAATAATTGATATTGTAATAAATATTAGTTTGAAATTTGCATTAACTTAATCGGTACACTTATACTTTATTGTAGAAGCTATAATTAATTTCAGAGCAGTTTTGACTGTTTTGGAGGTAATTGTGGTCTTTTACAATACACTACTTTGTACACACCAAGTTCGATTATATAAAAGCTAAATTAACACTCTTAACACTATCTATTATATTATTAATAATTCTAATAATATTAATTACTTGCAGTATCAAAGTAGGGTGCTAAAGCTGTCATTTTTCACTCTAATTACTTATATTAAGGATTTAAATAGTATAATTCGGTTATAACGTAGTGCACGGTATCCTCAATAGTTGTACGTTTTTAGTTAATATAGGTGCTAGAAGACGTCTTTTTAGAATCGAATGCAAAAGTTCAAAATTGTGATATTTTGTTAATCTTCCTAATTTTTATATCTAACTCTACTTTTCTACAAGCTTCCGTTCGTTATATCGATAGAATCGTTCTATAACAATTATGAAAGGTTAAAGCGAACAGTACTTTTGTCATAACATAAATTCTAAACAAAAGTGATGCCGCGAAAGATCTCTCGTCGAGAGAGAGAGAGAGAGTGATCGCTCGTCTCGTCTTACATTGCGAGAGAAAATTCCTACATCGTCTCAGTTTATATCGTTGAGACGAGACGAGAGATGCGAATCTCTTGTCTCGTATCGTATCAATATATGAATGTGGTGTATGATACTGTAAAGAAAAATCACATAGTTTAGCACTTGTCCTACATCCTTCCGAGGTTCTAGGAACTATAACACTATTTGAGTTGGCGATTATTCGAGTTTATTATTTAATTTTTATAGAATTAAGTTTGTAATCTTTGAAACTTACACATTTGAAGATGCGTCTTTGCCTCTCCAAGATTCTATAAGTTGAATGGGAGGGCGGCATACTACTTCTTTTAACCCTTAGAGGGAGTTTTATATTTTCTTCGAATTGTTCTTTAACCCTGTACTCAACAATACTGCTCCACGTATCCAGTGTCGTACGTATTGAAAAGCCGGATTGATAATTAGGAAACACAGAAATTTGACTTTGTCTAACTTCGTGGGTTCCAAATGGATTTTTATGGCTTATCTTGTGAATGTTTTACCTATATTTTTATTGTGTATTCTGATTTTTTCGAGAGAAACAACACACCGAGAACCTGGTCGCGTATCGATTCGACGATCGATAAATTTCCAATCTCTTGTCGAGACGAGACGAGAAACGAGAAATTTCTCATCTCGACGGCAACACTAATTTCAATTCACACTGTTGAAATTTGAAGAAAAAGTTCAGGTTTTCGTCCTGTTTGATTTCTACGTATAATAAGCTTCTTGAGTAGAACATAGTTTTGTTTGAGCACTTTAAGTCCTCTTGTTACGGTCACTTTTCCAAGATGGCTCTTCTTAAAGACACCTGTCCACTCTTACTTTGACCATGACCATCACTGATATACCAACATTATAATTTTTATTATATTTAAACTTGATAAAGAATATGAAATTGATCTGAATTAAATTAAAACAAAAAAAAGTTATCCGTTACATTTGCTTAATTATTGATAATTTGCTGTTAATAACAATGATTAATGGTAGAATATGTTGAGCATCTAGAACGATCTTCTATCTTGCTTCATTTCAAAACTGTTGTTATTATTATTATTTTCACTTTTAGACAAGAATTGGAGCAAGTGTTTACTAATGTAGCACGAGTTCTTGTTCAATTTCTTGCTCCAAACTACAAACTATTGATAACATAAAAACTTGAGAAGTTATCCAAGTTGAACAAGAACATATAATTGATAGTAACAACTGTATATCTCTGTATAAGTTGTTAGAACGTAAATATCGATTTTCTGTTTTCTGTGGTAATACTTCATTGATTTTTCTCACTATCTCTTAACTATCACCTATATTACCATTGATATAAGCCTGTCTATCATTGGAATGATAAAATACAACAAAACCGTTCATCTATCTGTACTTATAGGGTGTCGTCGCCACTTCAAAAACTAAAATAAACGAGTAAATACACTTTATATAGAGTTGTTTAGAAAGAGGCATTTTGATATAGTGGATGACTAAGGGTATATTTAGTAAAACAATTTAAAATTAAGTACGTTTACATAAAAACAAAGACCCAAAAAAAAAAACTAAACTAAATAAACTGTTGTCACAATAGGGGTGTATGTTGTTGTATTTTTGGGTGTTTGGGACACTTTACAGCTTATATAAGTACTGTACTTTATTAATAAATTGGAACGTGACGCTTTCAAGCGACAAATCGAATTAGAACAGAACGACAGCCAGAATAACTCACTTTGTTGATGATAAAATTAAATATTTTTGTGTAGGTTATGACAGAAATTACAGTTAACTCCAATAATAATAATAATAATAATAATGATGGTTGTCATCATTAACAAGCAATACTGTTGCATAATTAATAAAACTTTCTTCGTTCACTGTAATACTAATAATAATAATAATAATAATAATAATATTAATACTTGTAGGTAGATGTAACACTATAGAATCACGGTGGCCTCTATGTTTAATGATGCTGAAAGATGTTACCAGTTTGTGACCAACTTGAAATAAGAAACTTGGCCACTCGGATTTCAGTTTCTCTGATGTTCTTCTTAATTATATGCCTCTTTAAACAAATTTAAAGTATTCTTCTTGTTGTTGATGTTGTGTATGTGTGTGTATGTGTGCGATCTAAAGGATTGATTTCATTAGTATCACATATACCTATTGTAGCCAAAATCCAGGTGGCCGTCTCTTCTTTATTCCTATATTTCATTGCTTTTTTTTTGTAATAGAGTAATAGATAAATATCAAACTTAATTTTATACTCTTCAATGACTTTGCAAATTTAATTAATAACGATCAGATAATAGATAGAAAGTTGAGTGTATACTTAATCTAATTTGATTTGGCCGGCTTGACATCAACACAGAAAAGGATACAAGAATAACTTGTCATGCGCCAATAGAAAGAAGCAAATTATTGTAAACATCTAGAAGATTTTGTTTATAGAGCAAGATTCTGCTGTTCCTAACATAATGAAGCTCTAGTTAGGGTTGAGTGTTTCTCAGATTAGATTGAAACTCGCCAAATTTGGCGAATTAGACCTCAACAGGCACATATGTGTGAATAACCAGCTTTGTTCACCTATACGTTTTTTGTTTTTGTTTCCGGGGAACACACACAGAAGAAATACAAATTTTCTACTTTAACTAATAGTAGATAGTCGATTTTGATTACGTTAAGATGAAACTGAACCTTAGCGTTGCTGCATTTGCCGATTCAAATCTTCTGAAGTTTGTTATATTTGCTGCCTTAGAGATGCGTTGATTAAATTAAGACAAACAGAGTATATACAACCGGATTTCACTTGAAATCAATTAATTTGAACAGGTGTTAAAGAATATAAGCAATTATTATTAATAAAATTTATAATATATTGAACAGTCCTTGGAAATAATGAAATATATGTTACATCAATCAAAATATGTATTTTTAAATAACATTAGATCATATATTGCTTAGTTGCCGCATATAAATTATGATTTATAATTTAGTTTTTCAAAAAGATATAAAACTAAATGACAATCTTGTAAATATAGGAATTGCGTCTCTATAAATATCAATGATATCATCAAAAGAACTTTCTATATAATTTAATTAATGTAGAAAATATTGTTTTTAATAAAATAATTGTAAAGATCATCGATTAATTGTTGTAAAGTGCACTAGAAAAAAAAGACTAGATAATTATAATTTATAATTAAACTGTTGTTATAATAGTAACACTGATATATTGTTAATTATCAAAGTATTTATCATTTAGAGTGTAATTATGTAATCATCAAAAATATGAATTTGAAAAATTAACAAATTCTTGCCCAAATGATCTTAGAGTCCCCAACCGGAAATCAAGATATGATCTAATAATAGTTTCAGGCGTTATATCCGGTAGTTATTATAAAAACTTGTTGTAAATGACTTTATAGCCACTTTTGCTTCTTTCGTTAAAATTTCCTTTCTATTTTCCTTCAGCTATATATAATAGTATGGTGTCGTATGTATAGTTTTAAGGAAAATCCACCCCCAATCTAGTGTCTTGTTAGTATGTTATCTGATAACATGTAGTAAATGGAAAATTTCGTTACATTTCGTTTTAGATATCTACAACAAATCGTATATGTTCGTTTCTTGTAGATTCTCAACATGTACGTAAAGATAGTGTTTCTAATCCGATTTTAGAGGATAGGACAAACTCAATGTCAATCTTGATCTGTACAATCTTAATCTGGGTTGAAAATAACAAGGGTAGTGTAGTTTTCTTGATTGTAATGAAACGTAAACCAAAAGGGTATTGATGGGAAATTTCTTTTCTTCTTTAACTGAAAGAGAGAGTGAGAGAGAGAGAGAGAACAATAATAATGAAATTAGCTAAAGGAGAGTAGTTGTCGATTTTACAATGAATGTTTATGAATAACAGACTTAGCGATTTCCTAAACAAACTAGGGTGTCCTATGTAAATAAAACACTGTCAGAGGTCTTTTGATAAACAAGCATTGTACACTTTCCTGCCATCATTTCAGTTTTAATAATTAATAGACTTGAAGTAATACATTTTTCTTTATTATTTTCTTTATTCTCATTCAGACTGCGTGTATATACTTTAACAAACACCCATATCAACTTGTCATGACAACGAGACAAAAGCAACACGCAGAAAACAATTCCTAATCAATGTACGACCACTAAACTAGAAGTGTTTGGTCAAACAAACCAGCAAAACAAACAAACATCCGAAAAATTCATGAAACAAAAGCTCTAGATGATATGTGGAATAGATGACAGAAACAAAAGTTCTTCTACAGAAGTCATGTTGTTGTTGTATCTATTTACTAGGTTGTGCCTTTTGTTATGGCTCGTTACCTTCAAGTCTGTCATACTGTTTTATTGTTGATGTTGTATCTTTATATTGAAAATAGCTAGACCGAAGCAAAATAAATAAATTCATCCGACATTTAAAATTGATTACTTGATATATCAACTCTAGAAAGAATGGAGAAAAAAAAACATTCAAAATGAAATTATATTAAAAAAAGAATAAATTTAAATTGGCAGACATAATATCGAAGTGTAAGTGACGCAAAAAATACAAAATAATAATAAAAAAAGGAAGAAAACGACGAAGAAAATCCCAAGTCTTAACACCAGTTATTTAAATTTTCAACGTGTTTTCCTTTGACATCAAGTCCAGATGTTGCCTTTCTTACTACTAAGGCGAAGAGTGTTATTGGAGTGTGATACTAGGAGTAGGTCGATTGGAGCGGATCAAAGAAGCGAGAATTGAAATCTGCAGGGGATACAGTTCCACTCTGAGGGGATTCTCTCGCCTGCTTTCTCACTTGATACCGTTTACTGTTGTCGACCTGCTTCTTTAGTCCCTGATCGGGTGCGACGCATTCACCCTCATTGCCAGCAGTTCTCAAACAAATCACAACACTACGATTTAAACTATACATAAAAACAATTATTAATCAAATAACTGAGATTTTTATTATTGTAATTAACAATTAGAGAGACTACAAAGAATTTTGGACTTTTCTGTAATTTTTTTTTGATAAAATAATACGTAAAATTTACACAGTCTGTTTGACTGTTTAGAACAACTGGTTGGATATAAGCTGCTATTCACCACGGTGTGCTTTTAGCAAGACTCTTCAGACTCCGACGTTAAGCTCTCACCTTTACGTATAGCTTTGTAAAGATGTTATTCGTGCAATAATGTTAGATTTGTACAGTTTCTAAATATTGAACCATACACAAGTTCGTAATTTCGATTGTAACATCAAAAATGTTTGATTATTTCTTTTATTGTTTTCCATTCAAAGAAATCTAATCAATGAATCGATTCTCAACTTTTCTACACAACTACAATAAAACAAAAACAAAAGTAATCATCAACAACAACACTACAAGAGAAGTTTCTATTGTTGTTAATACACAACACATTTTCTGTTTATTTTGCTACTAGAGAAGATTGCTTTTGCGACAATCATACAAGAAACAATTCACTGTCTTCTTTGTAAATATTGAGTCAACTTCTAGTAGATGATATAACAATGGAACAAAAAAAAAAAAAATAAATAAATAAAAGAAACAGCATAACGTAGATCTATTTTATTTTATATGTCGATCAATTCGAATTATCCGTGTGCCAATGTTGTCAAAATTGATTTGCTTTAGAGTTTATGTGTTCCAATTTGGAATTGTGGCTTTGACACGTCCACTATATTGATGGAATATAAGGGTCGAAAATTTTCCCTATACGACATTTATTGCGCTCGATTTCTAAATTAAATTATAACAGTCGACTTTTTAGAATCATCACATTCGAAAGTGATATAAAAATATTTCTAGGAATTTTGATCTTCACTTTAATGTAAAAGTGCATCTTGTCTTTCTCAAAGAGAACAAAAATTCAAAGATCAAGATCGAAGTTGTTGAGAATACTGTTGTTCACTTAAATTTATGTCTTTATGTCTCTAGATAACTAAGCTTTTAAAGAGCCAATCATGGAAATGGGGAAATCTGAGGAATTGTACAACAACAGAAGCTTGCAAAAAGCTAGTAGGAGTTTAAGCATTCAAACAGAAGCTCCAGAGATCCAAATAAAGAGACATTCGGATGATAAAAACAATAATGAGAATCAAGCAGAATTGCTTGGAGTGCATGGACTGGTTCGTCTTATAGGAAGGTTGATTACCTCTGATATTCAGACAATAATCGGAGACAACAGGCAGTTTCGCCTTCAAAATTGGTGAAAATCTGCTGTTTGTATAGTTGCGGTAGTTTTTAACAAATGACAGAAAAGGTTCTAATGACGTTAACACCTGAGATTAATGCTTTCTCAGTTTATTATATTCCAATAAATGGCAATACCTGTATTGTCATCAATTTATTACTGTAATTCCCAGCAATCGTTCAGTGTCGATCATTAGCGGTATCTGTTCTTATATATTCTTAATAATATTACAATTCTTTATTTGAGACGAAGAAGCACCACGTCCAGTAATGATCTTTATTAATCACACGTATTATATTATCTGTCCGATTCGATATTGTTCCACTAGTCACGTGTTGTTCAACCTGTCATTTACTATTGTTTTTTGACTGATAGAGCTATCAGCAACTGACACGATCACATCTATTGGTGTTATGGACGGTAATCAGTTGTTGTTATGAACGGATCCCAGGTTCATTAGTTGTGACTAGAGCCCCTGTTGTGGTTAGGTCACTCACTCATTTGTCATAAACACAAGTTTCTATCTTATACACGGTGTGATACAACAATTTTTTTTTTGTATGTTTTGTTCTGGTTAAGTTTTTGTTCATACCAATATTTTCTTTAATTAGTGATCAACTGTCTGCAATTTTCTCGATAATTACCGGATGTATATGAAATGCAGTGAAATATCGATTTATCTATCTATAATTTCTAGTTGTAGAATGTTGATGAAATTAATCAGTTAATTAATGAAGAACGATGAATTAGTTGTCTGACTGGGTTCATGAAAATTGAACGTTAATCCCGAGTAGTCAGATCGAATATCACTTGTTCCATTATAGATTAATCTAAATGGACACGCACAAGCATTACCGTGTAACATGTATAACAATGTTAATTAAAACTTGGCTATAAAGACTTGCAAATGAGCAACTGATAGTATAAATACCAGAAAAAAATGTAGCTGTCATTTATTGTAATGTTGTATGGATAGTACGGAGGTGTTAAGTAAAGACAGATCATTATAGAAAACTGGTTAATTGACTTGACTTTAGATTGAAATTTTTCCTTCCAATCGTTTTGTAACAACAAAGTTGATAATGCAATGACATGATGATGTTCGTTATTTTACTTTAGTCAAATGACTGGATATTTGCCAAAGCAATCAGCCTTCATACAAACAAAAATCCAAACTAAATCCGCTAGAGGCATAAAAGACTGGGTATCAAAGAGTGTAGGGTATAAATTTTAAATTTGATTTAGCGCCAGTTGAAACGCAAACAACTGAATGTTTTATTGTTGAAGATAGACTGTATGCCCCCAGATCGCCTCGCAATTGGCTTAAGTTGTCATACAGACTTTGTTGTATTTCTAATGCAACAACATTACAACAATATTAAATTTCATCCCTTCAACACGTAATTTTCTTCCATAATTTTTTTATTCCCACCAATTTTTTACCGATGAGAGAATTTTTTTCGTTTCTTAGTAAAACCACTTGACTTGACGGTTCTTTATTTTATTTTATAAGTGGACTACCACTTGTAAAATCGACGGAAGAAACGAATACTTCAACAGAAATGTTATTGTAGCCCTGTGATCATTTAAAGTAATTTGTTGGATTATTTCAAATTATATTTTATAGTGAATGAAAACAATGAACTGGAAAAGAATAACAAAGTCGTCAACTTAATAAAGTTAGAAATCGAGAAGGGTTGTTAATAGGTCCTCTATTTGAGGGTACTTCATTGTTTTTATTCTATTGAGGAAGTTGGTTCAAATTCAACTCAACGCTTATTACCAATTGAACTTGGGAAGGGGTGATTTGTTGCTGTGAGAATTCCAACCACCACATTTAATGATTTATCAAAGTAACATTGTTTTATAGGGAAAACTAGCAGGCTCATCACGACTTCGCCCGTGAAATTTAGAAATTCAAATACATTTAAGATGGGT
>JAZBGY010001410.1:0-22506 GCA_037414755.1 Lydus trimaculatus | reverse complement strand
AGGGTTATTCTATCACTACATTGCATTTTTTTTTAAATTTATCGATACAGTCATATACCCTATTAATTACCAAAGTGGTTTTATTGCCATTATTCTATTCCGATTGCAATTATCAAATATTTTTGAATTTTAGACACTTTACAATAGTAACCTAATAATATCTTCAATTGATTAATTAAATTAATCAATCAGGCGCTAATCCCAATCATCTCTCCCCAACTACAGTGGATGAAGTATAGGCTTCAGCCGAATGCTCGCAACCACTCCAGCGAACGTTGAACGAATGACAGTTGTTCGATGTGGATTCTAACCTTAATTTTTTTAATTGTCACAATTCTTATTTGAAAATTTGCTTTTTGATAAATAAATAAATTAATAAAGAAATATTTTTAGAAATAATAAAAATGCGTAGACGTGCCGGTGTTGGTGCAATTGAACGTCAACGTCTTGAACAAGTCAAATATGAAGATAAAGGTAATGAATTATTAGAAAATCAATTTGAACAAATGACAAAACAAATGGATATATTTAAAATAAATTTAGAAGAATTTGCAATGAAACATAAAAATGAAATAAAAAAAAATCCAGAATTTCGTAGACAATTTCAAGAAATGTGTGCCAGTATTGGTGTTGATCCATTAGCATCAGCAAAAGGCTTTTGGACAACAATTTTAGGTATTGGTGATTTTTATTATGAATTAGCAATACAAATTGTTGAAATATGTTTATCAACAAATCATAAAACTGGCGGTATAATTAGTTTAAATGAATTACATATGAAATTAATTAAAACAAGAGGTTTAAGTCGACATCATCAAAATATAACAAAAGATGATCTAATACGTGCTGCTGATAAATTAAAATGTTTAGGTAATGGTTTCAAATTGATACAAATTAATAAAAATCAATATATGATACAATCGATACCTGGTGAATTAAGTATGGATCATACAGCTATTTTAAATTTATTATCAAACAATAATCAATCTTATGTATCGGTGGTATATTTGGTAAATCAATTGAAATGGGATGAGAATCGTGCAGAGAAAGCTTTAAATCATATGGTTGATCAAGGTTTAGCATGGATCGATTTACAAGAACACAATGAAACTTTATATTATTTTCCAAGTTTATTTACAGCCTGTATTCAATCAATTAATTAACAAATTGTACCAACATCTTTTGTAATTGTTTGTAATAATTGTTTATATTCATTTATTTTATTGTTGGATATTTTCAATTTTTCCAACAAACTCTTATTTTGTTCATTTAATTTAATTATTTCTTGTTTTAATTCTAATAAACGTTTATCAAATATTTGATTGATATCATTGATAATCAATCGCCATTTTCTATTAAGTTGTCTTTGTGTGAGTAATTGTTGTTTTAAAATTGTTGTAATTCCATCATGTTCTTCTATCATTTTATTAATTTTCTCTCTAAAATCATCTTCAATTTGTCTGAAATTATTGTGTTATCAATTATAAATTAACAACATACAGTAGGAGTCCGTTTAATCGACTATTATCGGATAAGCGAAAGGTCCGATAAGTCGAAGTGACGTTTTTGTCATGGCTAGAACTGGAGACAAATTTTGGGTCTTTCAGTTAAAAAAGCTGGATAATCCGGAAGTCGGTTGAGCGGACTTCCACTGTATTTGATAAGAAAGTTACGATTTTTGTTGATTTAATTGTTGTTGATAATTGTTTTCAATTGTAATGATTGTCATTTTTAATTCTTCATTATTATCATCGATCACTTTCAATTTCATTCGTGTTTCATTCAATTCAATCTCTAATTGTTTTAAATGATTTTTTAATTGTATTTTTTCAATATCACGATTTTTTACATCCCTTTCATAATAAAAGGACATTTGATTTAAATCATTTTTAATACTTTCATTCTCTGATTTCAATTGGATATTTTGTTTCTCTGAAAATAACTAATTTCAATCATAATTGAAAAAGTTTTATTCTCTATTTGTTTAACAAGAAGGATGAGCACCGCATGCCCCATCGGTGGTCATTCGAGTTTTTACCCTTACAACCTTGTAATGATCAACAGTTTTTTTTATAATGGGACAATGTAATCACCCGTGGGCATTTTAACACAGTGAACGATGTAAATATGCTTCACTTGAACTCAGCAGTTCCAAAATTCTTTCAGATGAAAGACCTAGTTTACAATTCCATGAAGTAAACATAGTAATGATCATCAATGGACACGTGGTTCGTCAATGCAAAAAAAAAAATGACCGCCGGTGGTAGGGGCATGTTAACAATTTTGACGCCCAGTTAGCCCCAAGAGTCAAGGGACAGCCTGATCGGTAGGGCACGCGATACTCAATCTGTTAAAGATATTTCTTCACCAATTTTTGGAATGTATTCTCTAAATTCTTCTCTAAAATCAATAATTTTGACATTGAATTATCATTGAAATCATGTTTTTGATAAATTTCCAAATCTTTTATTAATTTATCAATTTGATTGGTTTTATTACAAATCTCTTCTTGTTTTTGTTTTAAAATCATTTCTAATTCATTTAATTTTCCATTAAAATTATTATGGATTTGTTGAATTTCATTTTTGAATTTCATCTCATTTGTTCTTGTTGTTTCTTCAATTATTTCTGTTAATTTTTTAATTTCATCTAAAATAAAGCATGTTTTTAGATGATATAACACTCACTTAAGCCTCGATTTACACGACACTATCTTCTATTGCGTTATCAAAATAGTTTATTTAAAACGGGGTTAAGAATTGAAGAAATGGAAGTGAAAAATTTTTCTATACGGACTGTTTCATATAATGCCACAGTTCCACTATTTGTGGACGAAATAACAATAGGGGCGTCTCCAGTCTCCACACGACGTACACAATTAACCGGCAACTTATGCTACCTGTATCAAATTTCTTGAATAGTGATCAGCGCAAGTCAGCAGTTTCGAATGCTGCCCACGTGTGGCCAATAAACACAGTCAACGCCTGCAATTTGTTCCATGCGAGAGCAGTAAATGAACAAACATAAAAAAAATGTTGCAAGCAATGTGTGCCTCATGTAAACGTGTCATTGATCTCTACTTATTTATCAATTAGTCTGCTATTTTTACCTTTTGACAAACAACGCAACTGCAGCACTAGATGAAACAGTCTGTATCTTTGTTTGTACTTATTGGAGTTGGTTTAGACCGCGTAGAAAGAGAACAGTACGTATAGATCATAAGGACTGCAGATGATAGTGTAAATCGAGTACTATATAGAAAGATTTATGAATGATATACTTTTATCTTCCATTTCACGTAATAGAGCAGCATCTCTTTCATTTATTGCACTTTCAGCAATCATTACAGCTTCTTGTACTTTCAAACAACATTCTTGTTGTTTAATTTTCAACAAATCAATCTCATCATTTTTATTAATTAAATTATTTTCAAATTGTTTATTAATTTTATTACAATCATTCAATCTATCTTGTAACTTTAATATTTCCTCTTCTAAATTATGGATAATTTTCAAATTATTCTCATCATACGAGTAATTATCATTATTACATTGTTTCTGGTCAATTTTTATTGTATTTGTTGTTAGATTTTGTTTCAATTTTAATGAGTTTTCTAATTTATTAATTTTGGCTTCATAAATAGATTTCATTTGTAATAATTCCTGTTTCGGTACAAATCCATCCAAATTATTCTGATAAATTTTCAATTCTTCTTCTAAATACTCAACGGTTTCTCTTGCATTTTGCCATAATTTTACAACATTTTCTTTCTCATTATTAACATGATTTAATTGTTGTTGTAAATTTTTAATGAAATCATTCTCTTTGTATTGAAGATTTATATCATCATTTGATGATTCTAAACGGTACAAATTTTCTAATTTTCTATTTAATTCTTCATTTTCAGTTAGTAATGTGTTGATTTGTAATTTGAAAGTGTTTTGTTCTATCTAAAATAGAAAATTATAAACAATTTTATTGTTGTTTGTTTTGTATTTGTATTGTTGTCATACCCGATATTCGTCTAGTTCTTTCGAAATTTCTTTAATTGCTTCTTCATAATTGTCGATTAATGATTGGAACTGTCTAGAAGATTATTCGAAATAATAATAATAATAATAAAACTGATACAATTTCTAATTACTTACTGTAAACTAATCATAATTTTTGAATCGATTTGAAATTAGCGCTGTATTTCAAAGTCTTTTGCTATTGGCTCTGGATAATTCCTTGAATACTTATTATTTATTGTCGTATTAAACAAATCTATAACAAAATATTTAAATAAAATCCTGCTTTTGTGCTATTGTTGTTATTATGAGTCACAACACATGTTGTGTTGTTTTTTTATTGTAATTTGTTTGTATTGTGTTACGTAATCGAAGTAGCCATGGAAACTTTAGGAATGGCGCCAATTTTAAAAATTCCTAACACAGTATTTTTTTTAAATCATTATCAGTCAGTGGTGGAATTAATCTACAATAGATTCTAGAACATAATTATGAAAATTAAGAATATTTCAATAGGAGAAATTGGCTGGACTTATTGTTAGAAATTGAAGTGTCAGGTGTTTCTTCATGATGTGATAATAAGATGTGTTGGTATTTTTTTCATTCTACTTCCGCTATATATTTCTACCAGAGGATGTAGCTGTTAGTTTGTACGACTTAGATTTTCTCTTCTCGATGACGACTTTAAAAAATGGCACATGTAAATTTAATTTGAGACATACTATGTCTTGGATAGATCTGACTTTTAGAGGAGACGCATGATTGGGCCAGCGTCCAAGGTACTACATAGCAAATGATCAGATTTTTTTTTGAAAATCATAAATATGTATGCTTTCAATATACACTTTATTTGTATAACTAATCAATGTTTTAATAAAAACGATCTTAATGGGCCAGCGAAGTAATTCTGCCTAAAGCTGCTTCTGGTCTTGGATATAAACATCATTACAAGATATAGGGTGGGGTGTTAAATACAAAAAAAAACAAGGTACTTTGATTATATTATATTTAATTTACTAATTAATTAATTAATTAAGTGCTATCCTCTTTTTACATAAACAAATAATTTTTGAGGGTCTCAGTGTAATTCAAAACCCGGGCCCATTAACTTTGTTAGTATGCCGCTAATTTGCAATTTCTTCTTGAAACACTTAGGTCGTTTTCACACACACCGGCATTTTGCCGGCGCCGGTACCGGCTCCGGCTCCGGAGCCGGCTTGTTGCTTTTCACACACATACCGGTATTATCGGTGCCGTCGTACAGTTAACATTTATCAGTGTTCGAGGCAAAATGTATTCCAACAACCTCATGCAGCATATTCTGTTATTAATGTATCACAGACGGAAAAACAGAAATGTTGAACGAAAATACTGGGTACATCCGCTATTAACAGTTAGATCTTTAGAAGGAAGTTTCTACACACTGTTTGAAAAACTAAGAGGAGATTAACTGAAATTTTTCAACTATTTTCGGGTGAGTACGTACGTATTTGATTTTCCAGTGGAACGTTTATCAGACAGTATTCAACAGCAGGATACTATCATGAGACCTTGTGTTCCACCAAAGGAAATTTTAGCATTAACACTAAGGTAAGTATATGTTTGTATTAGGTTTTATCCCATAAACAAGGTCTACTCTCAACCATTTCAATTAATGTGAAAATATCGTATTTGAATTTAATCATACTTGAAAATTATATGTTTGTCTCATTACAAACAAAACCCAATTGAGGAATTTACGAACAGTTCGCCGGCACCGGCAAATAAACATATGTGTGTGAAAGCTGAAATAAGAAAACATTGAATTCGATAAGCCGAACGCCGGACTGGTGGCCGGTTTATCGAGATCCACTCCGACTGCATTTCTCGTTGCCGGAGATCGGGCCGACATATTTACCGTGCCGGCGTGTGTGTGAAAGCTCTCATTTGATTACATTGTACTCGGTGCCGGCGCCGGCTCCGGCTCCGGTTTTGCCGGTGTGTGTGAAAACGACCTTATACTATGTAAATGCAAAATCTATCTGTATCTATGTCTATTCATAAAACTACCTTTTAAACTTGTATTAACTCTGTTTCGAAGAAAATAAAATAGTTTTACTAAATGTTGTACTATTATATAAGCAATATTGATTATAATTCAATGGCAGATCTGTTCAAAACCTCTACAGTAGAAGCTCGCTTGTTTAACCGACTAATACGTGATCAAAAGTACCGGTTAGATTAGCAAAGAGGTCATTCAATAATAGGTATGTACATTAAAAAGTCCGTTAAGCATGCCTCTATTGTATATCAAAATTTTGTCTGTTCCGGAACCGACGCTGACAGCATCGTTAGCGTCATATGACGCTAACCCTATGGTAAATCCGCTATTGAAATAAACAGTTACATGAAGATTGTGCATATTTTCTTCTAGAAATACTAATTAGTTATAAGTTTTTCAATTATAAATTAATTGAAATTTTAATTTGGCATGAACTTTTGTTCCATTGTTTTCAATACCATAAAATACGAGTAAGCAGCTTTAAAAGCCTGAAAATCAAATCAGAATAGAAAGATTTTAATTTAATAATTAAACTCAATATACTGTTAAGTTATCATACTGACATTTGTGCATGCTTCCATATTAAGAACAAACATATTGCGATAGGAAATAACGACGTCCCTTTGAGAACGCATCATCATGATTAACAATGATTTTCTAATTGAGATTGAAGAACAATCATACCATTTCGTATCATATAAACAAAATGGTGTATTGGCAAACTTAAAATATAATAATAAAAATATAAATAACAATTATATTTTGTTAAATAGTGGCTATAGGTACTTCTTCTGTGAATTTAGTAGCTGGTCGACAATAACAGAGTATAATCTGAAATGAAATAGCGTAAACATAGACGAATGCTTTGAATGCACCCTTAAGATTCTTTGTATAGCTTATGAAATATAATTGAAAACACATTGATAAGATAAATATCAAATTTTGCAATAAAACAATTGAACCAAGGAATTCACTCATGCTGTTGAAATAGCTAAAAAGAAAAATAGAGAAATCATTTTGTTAGATCAAGCGACACACAATTGTAAATGTAATATCGATGAACTTAAAGTGAATCAATTCTGAAGATGAAATATTTCGATTTCATGAAAGGAGCCCACAAAGTATAAGCGACGGGAAAATACTCCTACATAATAACCACAAGGACATAAATTGTACTACGGTGACCAGAACAAGTACGGTTTCGATTTTTGAGAAATTATCTATATTGGTATATAATTGTGTTGTAATAATTATTTACCTGTAAAAGGAATTATGAGTGTCGATCCAAGTTTTCATTCTAGACAGGACCATTTTATTATGGTGATCATCGTTATTACCCTCTCCAATTCCAAACAATGAAATTCTCTTATTGAGGATTTTCATTTGAAGTGTTAGTAGTGAAATTGAAGCAAATGCAAATAAATCAAAAACACTAATCAATAAAGCCATTGGAATAACTGATGAACCATTTAACACTACAAATATTAGTCTAGGAATCAGTTTTGGAATGTAACAATCCAATATCAATTCATCATTTATAGCCGAAATGATTGTTAAACAAGTTGCAGCAAAAAGGAGCGTTGATATATATCCATTTCTAACAGATTTAACAGATTCAATCTGTTTTTTATAAGAATTTTGGAAAGTTTCATCGAGATCATTGTCTGATATGAAATACTTTGTTTGATTTATTAAATACTGGACTTTTTTATAATTGAAGATTAATATCAGATATTTCATTATAAACTAAAAGTAAAAATAATTTACAGGACAAGTTCAATATTGGCGATTTACCGCATTCAATATAATTTTTGAATTTATTGAATTTACTAGTTCCACTGTATCAAAATACGAACATCACTCGAACTTTCTATACTAAATACCAATTAATTAGCAGAGTAATGCAATAAATAGAACTTAAGAATTAATTTAAATTAAATTATTATATTTAAATTATTGAATACGGCTTACTGTTAGGTACTTGTACTTACATGTGTACTTGTTAGAAGTGTTTCTATCACTCTAGCCACAGTTTCAAACGAAATATCATCATGACGGAATAACTGATAAATAGCCAAACACCATATTAAAACTGGATTAAATGATATCAAAAGAATTTTAAGAAAATTTATTTTCTTATCCATACTGACACCAACAACACTCAAAGATTTTTTGGTGAACAAAAGCATGTCTTCGTGTCCCATGTTCGATGTCAAATGTCGAACAAAAGAAATGAATTATTCGAATTTATATGTTAATCCCCACTACGATGAGGATGCTAGAACAACTGCATATAAATTACCACCCCCATTTATCGGGCTAATTAAGGTGATTTACTGATTTATTGATAGTCTAGATGTGTTGACGTGGTCAACTATATACAGTTGCAATTGTCCAATCACTGTATAGTGTTGTCACACCTGTTCAATTCTCATATAAACAATAATTTGGAAAACCCGTTAAACTATAATTAGTTATTGAATACGAGTTGGCCTTTTTATATGGAAAATATAAGTCAAGGTTGGAGCATATAGATTAGTTCCATTAAAGAGTAATTTTCATTCAAATTTAAAATTTATCCAAAATGACAAACCGCCGGTGCAGCACTTTGATCTGCATTTCATTCCCGTTAATTATATGCAACTACAAGTCTGTAATTTGATACTAAATTGTCGTGTTTTTATTATTATAAGTCATTCACAAATTCAGTTATTAATCCAAAAAAACAAAATACTAAAGTACTAAGGTATTAAAAGTGAATGATTTTGATGACCATTCGAATAAATTGTACAAAAACGGCATTAATAAAATTAAATTATTTGTAAAGATAGCTGTGGTAATCATTGCAATAATAAGTTACCTAATAGAGCAAAATAATGTACGGAGGCGGAGTTATCACTCGTTTTCGTACCTGCCTACTGATGCGTACGTTTAGCTAACAAAAATATCATATATTCAAACACTTATAGTTCTCAATAATATTGAAATTTATAATGAAACGTAGATTTACCAGGTAAACAAGAAGTCCAGACTTAGAATTCCATCTTTCATTACAATATTTCAATATTATCAATTAGAGATTATAACGGATAGAAACGTTATAAAGTAAGAAAACAGTGCAAGTCCAATAGTGAATTATTTTGCTTCTTTCTTCTTCTGCTTCGTCTTCTTATTAGAAATTTCTAACATCATTGTTATATGTATGTGTAGTGAAAATCTTCGTTATAATGCGATATAGGAATGATCGACAAGTAGGTATGTGTAAATACCTATACCGACATTTATAAAGAATTGATTATGCTCCACATCGGCAGCCGGGTTGCAACCAATCAGCGTAAAATAAATTTTTATAAAACCAATAGCGTCGTAAAGAATTTATTGTCAATAAAAATATAGCAAGCTCCACCTTATAAAGTCCCAGAGATGAGTTTTCTAATGGAAAAAGATCAAACGATTATTGTGGAAGCTTTCAATACGCATTGTTCTTTTTCTTTTAAATTTTGTCTGATTTTTTAATATCCGCAGACGATAGTTTTATCAAAAAAACAATAGTCTATTATTATTATTTATTGTTATATTATATGAAAACAAAATAAGCAATAAAAGTATCGTAGATCAATAAAAATAAACATTCTACTTTTTTTCATGATATACCTACCTGTATTTTCTTCTTTTCTTGCATAGGTAGGTATACATAATTTTCATATACCAAAGGTACATTTTGTTGTACAATACTGTTCTACGTATCCAGCGTCGTACGTATTCTGACGCTGGACTAATAATTATGAAACACACAAGCAGAATGAATTATGAACTACTGCGTGCGTACGACAACACATCAAAAGTGGATAAAAAACAACTAATGATACTCGTTAAAGAGTTGAGTTAAAATGATAATAATTGAAGCTTTATTATATTTTTAAAAGTATCTACTTTAAGGTGTGTAACATTTTTTTCAATAGTAAATGATTTACCTGAAAGGAAAACAAGAAATTATGTCGATATAAAGTTATTATAGTTTCTTGTAATTATTTAATTTTTTCATAAAATTCACATTTATTTACTATTAAATAAAGGCTCAAAACTCGCGGCCGCGGCGAAGAAGCAGCCTCCGTTCATTTTAGTCTGCTAATTTTAGAAATTAAAAAGTCAATGACAGGAATATTGTCTTCGATAATGGATTTTAATAAGAAAGTATGCCCGGCGCATCCACCATTTTAACGTCAAATGCTCATTTGACCATTTGTTTTTGTTGAATAAAATAATATTTAAACTTTATGTCATAGCTTCGATCGTCATTTCCAACTTTTACTTTACTTTGCTTAATTATTTCCACGTCTAAGAAGTGGGTTAGTCCGGCGCTGCTGAATTAGAAAATAAAATAAGAGAATGCAGCATTGAAAGTCTGATAATCAAACCAGAATACGAAATTTTAAATCTAATATGTTATTGAATTATCATACTGATATTTGTGCATGTTTACATATTAACAACAAACATATGCCGATAGCACATAAGGGTGTCTCTTTGAGAACGCATCATCATTATTAACAAAAGTTTTCTAGTTGAGATTAAAGAACAGTCATACCATTTCGTATCATATAAACAAAATGGTGTATTGACAAACTTAAAATTCAATTATAAAAATATAAATAGTAATTATATTTTGTTAAATTATAATTATACTTCTTGTGCTAACTGAGCTGCAGGCCAAAAATAACATTAAAATTCAAAAGAAATAGTATAAACTTAAGTCAAACTGTTTTAACAAAGATTTCATTCATGGTGTTGAAGTTACTAGAAAGAAAAACTAGAGAAGTTGCTCTTGTTAGACAAGCTATTCACACTTTGACATAGAACATAGACAAACTTAAACTGGATCAATTACGAAAACAACTGTTAGCAAACGGAAAATATTCCTGCAGAATAATCACTTTACACAATGATATAAATTGTACTACGGTGATCAGCACAATTTAGATTATTGAGGTACTATCTAGTAATTAGTAGTGTCATAATAATTACCTGTATAAGAAATTATGAGAATCAATCCAAACTTTTATGGACAGGACCTTTTCATTATGTTAATCATCATTTTTATCTCCTCCAATATCAAACAATGAAATTCTGAAGAATTTTTATAGAAAAGTCACGTCTGTTGATATCTCATTCATTCCTTATGATACCAATTATACACTATCGTCTAAATATCCCTATTTTTGAACGTTTCTGAAGTAGACTTTATTATCCGTCGGGAACATGCAATCTAAAAAGCGAAAAAATTACCAAAACTAGGAGAAACTTTTGAAAATAAATATACCTAAAAGTCATACATAGGTCGTGTTCCTGAACACGAATTTAATATTTACGGCATAGTGTCATAATACAAATTCCAAAGTGAATGTTCGTTTAACCATTGCGCAGACATCTGAGACATCACACACGAAAAGTCACTTAAGGTAATAATTAATGTTGAGGCATCCATATGTAAACATAGATACATTTTAATTTAATTCGGAAACGTTTGTGCTCTGGGTGTTTAGTTTTAATGGCCCACCTGTACATGTGTAGTCGTAGTTGTTTCTGCAACCATTTCTATTAGCCTTGCCATAGTTTCCAAATAGATACCATCATAATGGAATAACTGATAAACAATTAAACACTGCACATTAAAATCGTACCAAATGACATTAGTAGCAATCATCAATAAATATAAATTTATGTTATCTAAAAGGGGCGGCGAAATAATTCTTGCCAAGCGCGTCAGACTGCCTAATAAGACTGCTCCTCGTCTTACAATTAGATATAAACATCAACATAAGACAGGGTAGGGTGTTACATATTAAAAAACAAGGTATGTTGATAATATTTCATTTAATTAACTAATTAATTACTTATTAAACTGCGCTGTCCTCTATTCTGAAAACAAACAATTGTTCAAAGCCTCATTTAACAGGCGGGGAGGACACACTTTATCTCCACCATGCCTGTTTTTGTCACAATTTTGAGGCCTTTTGTATTACAAACATAACGGATTTTAAATATAAATATTGCCAAATAAATTACAAACAGTGGTTTCATTATATTTGCCATTTGATAATTGAAAACATTATTTTTATCTCATATTGCCATTTTAACAGTGCTGAGTCCACCGCCTGCAGTGTAACTTATTGATCAGAATACGGGCCCGTTAACTTTTGTGACTGCTTCTGATTTTGACTGATTTGCAATTTCTTCTTGAACCATTTATGTCTGTGTAAATACAAAATCCATGTGTATCTATGTCTATTAATAAAAGCACCTTCAAACTTGCATTAACTCTGTTTCGAAGAAAAGAAAATAGGTTTACTAAATGTTGTACTATTATATAAGCAATATTGATTCGAATTCAATGGCAGATCTGTTCTTTTTGGACCCCCGAGTTAAAGAAAATAACAATTAATTGTTCAAAACCTTTACAGTAGAAGCTCGCTTGTTTAACCGACTAATACGAGATCAAAAGCACCGGTTGGATTAGCAAAGAGGTCGAATAATACTGAGAGCTATTTAGTATACTTTAACTTCACTTCATTCAATAGTAAGTATGTGTATTAAAAAGTCCGTTAAGCATGCTTCTACTGTATTTCAAAATTTTACATTTTAGTAGCACTTTTGGGGGCCTTTTTGCTGTTCCTGTACCGACGCTGACAGCATCGTTAGCAAAATATGACGCTAACCCTATGGTAAATCCACCATTGAAATAAACAGTTATATGAAGATTGTGCATATTTTCTTCCAGAAATACTAATTAATCATAAGTTTTTCAATTGTAAATTAATTAAAATTTTAACTTGGTATGAACTTTTGCTCCATTGTTTTCAATACCATAAAATACGAGTAAGCTGCGTTAAAAGCCTAAAAATCAAACCAGAATAGAAAGATGCAAATTTAATAATTGTTGAATTATGATACGGACATTTGTGCATGTTTCCATATTGACGAGAAACATATGGCGATAGCAAATAACGGTGTCTCTTTGAGAACGCATCATCATGATTAACAATGATTTTCTAATTGAGATTGAGGAACAATCATACCATTTCGTATCATATAAACAAAATGGTGTGTTGGCAAACTTAAAATATAATAAAAATATAAATAACAATTATATTTTGTTAAATAGTGGCTATAGGTACTTCTTCTGTTAATTCAGTAGCTGGTCGACAATAACAGAGTATAATCTGAAATGAAATAGCGTAAACATAAAGCAATGGTTTGAATGCATCCGAAAAATTTGTCGTATGGCGTATCAAATATAATTCAAAACACATTGTTGAGATAAATATCAAATATTGCATTAAAACCGTTAAACCAAAGATGTCACTTATTGTGTTGAAGTAACTAGAAAGAAAAAAATAGAGAAATCACTTTTGTCAAATTCAACTACATGCACCCGTATGACATCGAAAAGCTTAAACTGAATCAATTCCGAAGATGAAATATTTCGATTTCATTAAAGCAACCGATAAAGTATAAGCGACGTGAAAATATTCTTACAGAGTAACCGCTATATGCATTAGGACATAAATTGTACTGCGGTGACCAGAACAAGCACGGTTTAGATTATATATGGGTACGTCATTGTCTTAAAGTAATTATCTACCTGTAGAAGAAATTATGAGAATCAATCCAACCTTTCATTCTGGGCAGGACCATTTTATTATGGTGCTCGTCAATATTATGTTCTCCAATACCAAATAATGAAATTCTCTTATTGAGAATTTTGATTTGAAGTGTCAATAGTGAAATTGTCGTAAACGCGAATAAATCAAGAATTGTAATCATCAAAGCCGTCGGAAATACTGATAATCTATTTAACACTTTAAATATTTGTCCAGGAATCAAATTTGGAATGTAACAAGCCCATACCAATTCATCGTTTATAATCGAAATGATTATTAAACCACTTCCACCCAAAAGGACCGTTGATACAAATGCATTTCTAACATATTTTACAAATTGAATTTGTTTCTTATAAGATTCTTGAAAAGCTTCATCGAGATCATTAACTGATAAGAAATTCTTTGTTTCATTTATTAAATACTGGATTTTTTTATAATTGAAGATTATTATCAGATATTTTATGATAAACTGAAAGTAAAAATAATTTGCAGGACAAGGTCAATATTAGCGATTTGCCCTATTCAATAATTTTTGAATTCAAATCGACTTTAAACGTTCCACTGTGTGAAAATCAAACTTCACTCGAAACTTCTATACAAAATATCAATTAATTAGGAAAATAATACAATAAATTGAACTCAAGAATCAAATTAAATTAAATTAAATTAAATATTATATTTAAATTATTGAATACGGCTTACTGTTAGGTACTTGTACTCACATGTGTACTTGTTAGAACTGTTTCTATCACTCTAGCCAAAGTTTCAAACGAAATCTCATCATGATGAAATAACTGATAAACAGCCAAACACAACATCACAGCCGGAAGAAACGGCATCAATAGAATTATAAGAAAATTTAATTTCTTATCCGCACTGACACCAATAACACTCAAAGATTTTTTGGTGAACCAAAGGATGTCTTCGTGTCCCATGTTCGTTGTCAAATGTCTAACAAAAGAAATGAATCATTTGAATTTATATGCTAATCCCCACCACAATGAAGATGTTAGAACAACTGCATATAAATTACTACCCTCATTCATCGAGCCAATATAAGTAACTTGCTAACTTATTGATAGTCTAGATAAGTTGACATGGTCAACTATATATTTGAGTTGCAGTTGTCTAATCATCATGTAGTGCAGTTACACCTGTTGAATTCTCATATAAACAATAATTTACCTAGCTAATGTAATATAGATTTTTCCGCTTTCTTTGTTTTACCTTTGGACGAACTAAAAAATATTTTATGAGCATTTCAATTTGCATAAACATTGTAACATACAGACTGTGCCGATAACACTAAACATCCAGCTGTAACATTTTTATATTTTTGAAATAATTAATTTTTTTTGTGATTTTGATGTTTATTTAATAAATCAGATACAAGAATGACGAATAAATTTCATTCATTCATTTTAGATCTACATTGAATGTCTATGTATAACTTAAGTTTAGCCTCATACGGATTCATGATTTTTAAAGGAAACCAACAATTTTGGCCCATATACTTTGGGAATTCAGAACAATTTATTTTGATTACTTTCAACGAGCAAAACCTTCAGAGACGTCAAATCTATGTGCATACTCATAAAAACACCTTTCAAACTTGCTCAATATTATCAGAAAAAAAAATTCAACTAAGATCCTTAGAAGACGCTTTTTAAGTCATTTGAAAAAAGCTGTAACTTCTAAAACATTAATGCCATATAAACCATTATAACGTGAATTGATAGAGAAATAATGAAAATTTATAATAAATATGAAAGCAGGTCAGGAATTACTACTGCGCGCGTACGACAACACACAAAAATGGATAAATAACAACTAATGATACTCGTTGAAGAGTTGAGCTACAATGATAATAATTGAAGCCTTATTATATTTTTAAATATATCTATTTTAAGGCCTGTAAAATTTTTCTCAATAGTAAATGATTTATCTGAAAGAAAAACAAGAAATTATATCGATATAAAGTTATTATAGTTTCTTGTAATTATTTAATTTTTTCATAAAATTCACATTTGTTTACAATTAAATTAAGGGCAAAAACTCGCGGCCGCGGTGAAGAAGCAGCCTCCGTCCATTTTTTTCTACTAAATTTAGGAATTAAAGAGTCTATGGCAGGAATATTGTCTTTGATACTGGATTTTAATAAGAAAGTATGCCCGGCGCATCCACCATTTTTAACGTCAAATGCTTATTTAACCATTTGTTTTTGTTGGATAAAATAATATTTAAACTTTATGCCATAGCTTCGATCGTCATTTCCAACTTTTACTTTACTTTGCTTAATTATTTCCACGTCTAAGAAGTCGGTTAGTCCGGTGCTGCTGAAGTAGAAAATAAAATAAGAGAATGCAGCATTGAAAGTCTGATAATCAAATCAGAATACGAAAATTTAAATCTAATATGTTATTGAATTATCATACTGATACTTGTGCATGTTTCCATATTAACAACAAACATTTGCCAATAGCAAATAACGGTGTGTCTTTGAGAACGCATTATCATGATTAACAATGATTTTCGAACTGAGATTGAACAACAATTATACCATTTCGTATCATATAAACAAAATGGTGTATTGAGAAATTAAAATATAAATAATAATTGAATTATTTATTAAATAATAATTATATTTTGTTAAGTAGTGATTATACTTCTTGTTCTAACTGAGCTGCAGGCCAAAAATAACATTAAAATTCAAAAGAATTAGTATAAACTTTAGTCAAACTGTTCTATCAAAGATTTCATTCATGGTGTTGAAGTTACTAGAAAGAAAAACTAAAGAAGTTGCTCTTGTCAGACAAGCTATTCACACTTTGACATAGAACATCGATAAACTTAAACTAGATCAATTACGAAAACAACTGTCAGCGAACGGAAAATATCCCTGCAAAATAATCACTTTACACAAGGACATAACTTGTACTATGGTGATTAGCCCAATTTAGCTATCTAGTAATTAGTAGTGTCATAATAATTACCTGTATAAGAAATTATGAGAATCAATCCAAACCTTTCATCGACGGGACCATTCCATTATGGTGATCATCATTTTTATCTCCACCAATATCAAACAATGAAACTCTGAAGAATTTTTATAGAAAAGTCACGTCTGGGTAGGCTTTATTATCCGTCGGGAACATGCAACCTAAAAAACGAACAAATTACCAAAACTAGGAGAAACTTTTGGAAACAAATATACCTAACAGCCACACATAAGTTGTGTTACTGAACACGAATTTAATATTTACGGCATAGTATCATTATACAAATTCCAAAGTGAATGTTCGTGTAACCATTGTGCAGACTGCAGACATCTGAGACATCACACACAAAAAGTCACTTGAGGTGATAATTATTGTTGAGGCATCCATATGTAAACATAGATACCTACATTTTAATTTAATTCGGAAACGTCTGTGCTCTGGGTGTTTCTGGAATCATTTCTATTAGTCTTGCCAAAATTTCAAATGAGATACCATCATAATGGAATAACTGATAAACAATTAAACACTGCACATCAAAATCGTACCAAATGACATTAGTAGCAATCATCAATAAATATAATTTTATGTTATCTGAAAGGGGCGGCGAAATAATTCTCGCCAAGCCGTCAGACTGCCTAAGACTGTTACTCGTCTTACAATTAGATATAAACATTATCATAAGACAGGGTAGGGTGTTATATATGAAAAAACAAAGTATTTTGATTCTATTTCATTTAATTAACTAATTAATTACTTATTAATCTGCTATCCTCTATTTTGAAAACAAACAATTGTTGAGAGCCTCATTATAACAGGCGGGGTGGACCATGGACTCATGATACATGGACTCCGTATAGCGTCGGGGCGGGGGGGTAGTGAAACCTTTTACTTTTAGAGACAGATAGCTTGTGCCGGGGCAGTCTTATTCTTTCTAACTGATTGTGAGTTACGTGTTGCCATAGACAACCAATCGGTAAAATTCGGTAGAATTCGGTAGATTGTACTACTATATAATATGTGTTAGAAAGAGACGACTTGCCCCGGCTATCAAAACTTGGTATGTACGAAATTTCACCGTTATTTATTAGGTATAGGGATTCGGAGTCCATGTATTATAAGTCCATGGGGTGGACACACTTTATCCCCACCATGCCTGTTTTTAATCACAATTTTGAGGCCTTTTGTATTACAAACATAACGAATTTTAAATATAAATATTGCCAAATAAATTACAAACAGTGGTTTCATTATGTTTGCCATTTGATAATAGTAAACATTATTTTTATCTCATACTGCCATTTTAACAGTGCTGAGGCCACCGCCTGCAGTGTAACTTATTGATCAGAATACGGGCCCGTTAACTTTTGTGACTGCTTCTGATTTTGACTGATTTCCAATTTCTTCTTGAACCATTTATGTCTGTGTAAATACAAAATCCATGTGTATCTATGTCTATTAATAAAAGCACCTTCAAACTTGCATCAACTCTGTTTCGAAGAAAAGAAAATAGGTTTACTAAATGTTGTACTATTATATAAGCAATATTGATTCGAATTCAATGGCAGATCTGTTCTTTTTGGACCCCCGAGTTAAAGAAAATAACAATTAATTGTTCAAAACCTTTACAGTAGATGCTCGCTTGTTTAACCGACTAATACGAGATCAAAAGCACCGGTTGGATTAGCAAAGAGGTCGAATAATACTGAGAGCTATTTAGTATACTTTAACTTCACTTCATTCAATAGTAAGGATGTACATTAAAAAGTCCGTTAAGCATGCCTCTACTGTATTTCAAAATTTAGCTGTTCGGGAACCGACACTGACAGCACCGCTAACGTCATATGAGGCTAACCCTATGGTAAATCCGCCCTTGAAATAAACAATTACATGAAGATTGTGCATATTTTCTTCCATAAGTAAGTAAGTACTCAATAATTGTAAATTTTTGAATTATAAATTAATTAACATTTTAATTTGTAATGAACTTTTGTTCCATTGTTTTCAATACCATAAAATACGAGTAAGCAGCATTAAAAGCCTGAAAATCAAATCAGAATAGTAAGATTTAAATTTAATAATTAAATTCAATATATTGTTAAGTTATCATACTGACATTTGTGCATGCTTCCATATTAAGAACAAACATATGGCGATAGCAAATAACGGTGTCTCTTTGAGAACGTATCATCATGATTAACAATGATTTTCTAATTGAGATTGAAGAACAATTATACCATTTCGTATCATATAAACAAAATGGTGTATTGGCAAACTTAAAATATAATTGAAATATAAATAACAATTATATTTTGTTAAATGGTGGTTATACTTCTTCTGTTAATTCAGCAGCTGGCCAACAATAAAAGAGTATAATTTCAAATGAAATAGCGTAAACATAGACCATTGATTTTATTACATCCACAAGATTCGTTATATGGCTTATCAAATATAATTGAAAACACATTGATGAGATAAATATCAAATATTGAAATAAAACTGTTAAACCGAAGCTTTCACTCATAGTGTTGAAATAGCTAGAAAGAAAACTAGAGAAATCATTTTGTTAGATCAAGCAACACACAATTGTAAATATCGATCAATTCTGAAGATGGAATATTTCGATTTCATGAAAGCAGCCCACAAAGTATAAGCGGCGGGAAAATATTCATTCCTATATAGCAGTGTTTCCCAATCTTTTTGGGTTAGCAGCACACTTTAAATTCAATAAGATTTCCGCGACACTAAAATACAATATTTAGTTGTTTGTAAATCAAAAAATTTTCCATTTTGTCCTCCCTGAAAAGCAGGTGCGACTTATATCTAAAACGTAAACCCACTGCGCGTCACACCTGTAATCCTCTTACGGCACACTTGTGTGCCGCTGCATTGGCGGTTGGGAAATACTGCTATATAGAATAACCACTAGACACAAGGACTTAAATTGTACTACGGTGACTGATGAATTGATATCCTTCATTGTTTCTTCGAAATCAAAATGACGATGCCGGGTAAGATGACGAACCTCTGTATCATTTGAGGTGAATAAGGAAAAACGAAATTGTGGTTCCAATGTTTTATGTGCAAGCTCTGGGCCCATTCGGCCTGTATTAGCTGGGCTATCCATTGCCCATGGAGATGCGATTATTGCACTACCGAAAATGGCATTATCTAACAACAATTTTTTAATGTTTTTCGTTTGCTTGATACTGTTTCCTTATTTTTAAATAGTTGTTTGATCTTAAACTGCATTGTTGTCTCAGTTCGTCATCTTACCCGACCGTGCGGGTAAGATGACGAAAATGACTTTTTTTCCTAAAATGAAATTTTTGGGTCTCAAACTTGAAAAATATATTTTTTTCAAAATATCACATTAAACTAGATAGTTGTAAGAAGATTTTGCCCAAACGATAATCCTCCTGCGACGACTATTAAGTTCAGGAAAAATCGCCAAAGTTCGTTATCTTACCCGCCTTTCCCCTATATAATTGTGTTAAAATAATAATTTACCTGTAGAAGAAATTATGACTGTCGATCCAAGTTTTCATTCTAGACAAGACCATTTTATTTTGGTGATCATCATTATTACCCTCTCCAATTCCAAACAATGAAATTCTCTTATTGAGGATTTTGATTTGAAGTGTCAATAGTGAAATTGAAGTAAATACAAATAAATCAAAAACACTTATCAATAAAGCCATTGAAATAAGTGATAAAACATTCAACACTTTAATTTCCCTAGGAATCAATTTTGGAATGTAACAAGCCAACAGCAATTCATCGTTTATAATCGAAATGATTGTTAAACAAGTTACACCAAGAAGGATCGTTGATACAAATCCATTGCTAACAAATTTGACAAATTGAATCTGTTTTTTATAAGATTTTTTTGAAGTTTCATCGAGATGATTGACTGATAAAAAATAGTTTGCTTCATTTATTAAATACTGGATTTTTTTATAATTGAAGATTATTATCAGATATTTTATTACAAACTAAAAGTAAAAGTAATTTGCAGAACAAATTCAATATGCGCCATTTATCGCATTCAATAATTTTTGAATTTATTGAATTTACTAGTTCCATATTGTATAAAAATACGAACATCACTCGAAATTAATAATAATAATACAATAATTTGCTCTTTAGAATTAAATTAAACTGAATATTATTTTTAAATTATTGAATACGGCTTACTGTTAGCTACTTGTACTTACATGTGTACTTGTTAGAAGTGTTTCTATCACTCTAGCCAAAGTTTCAAACGAAATATTGTCATCATACAATAACTGATAAATAGCCAAATACCACATTAAAATCGGACCAAATGATATCAAAATAATTATAAGAAAATTTAATTTCTTATCCACACTGACACCAATAACACTCAAAGATTTTTTGGTGAACCAAAGAATGTCTTCGTGTCCCATGTTCTCTATCAAATGTCTAACAAAAGAAATGAATCATTTGAATTTATATGCTAATCCCCACTACGATGAAGATGCTAGAACAACTGCATATAAATTACCACCCCCATTTATTGGGCCAATTAAGGTAATTTACTGACCTATTGATAGTCTAGATGTGTTGACGTGGTCAACTATATACAGTTGCAGTTGTCCAATCACTGTATAGTGCTGTTACACCTGTTCAATTCTCATATAAACAATAATTTATCTAATATAGATTTTTCCGTTTCCTTTGTTTTACCTTTGAACAATAAAAAATTATTTTATGACTATTTTAATTGGCATAAACATTGTAACATACAGCGCTTTCCGTTTTCGACGATGAGATGTCGTTCTTTGCGTTACGTATCCCTATAGTCCAATAGTTCACCTCATTTACAGCTTTCCACTGATCTTTTCGAAAATCCGCATTCGTGCCATAATTTACCATTAAATTAATAAACACTCATTACTCAAGTATACGTGTTAGCACCTAATAACTGACATTCTTCATTAACGAATAATAAGTAAATTAATAAATAAACAAACTCGTGTGATTGCAACTATCACACTCGCATTTTAAGGCAAATTTACCGCATTTGAATTACAATATACAATGTTCTACCTACATTTGAAATGCGGTAAATAGGTATCGACAATAATAAATCCTGATTCCAAACAAGAAAGAAATGACATCCATTTAAGGATTACACTTATTGTTAATAATTTTGAATATATAATTGCAAATATGTATATACATTAACATCCGTTTTTACTGTAATTTCTTAACTGGAAGTGTAGGTAGGTCTACAGATTTTGTTCATTTTCACATATGTTGTAATATTCAAAAAAGAATAAGTGACCTGTGTTATTTTATATTGGCTGACATTCGGTTTCAAGGGGTGAAACCTGTTAAAGATGTATAAAAATGCATTCTCGAAAATAATGCAATGACATTGAAATATTGAATTAAATTAAATAGTTGTTAATTGTTTTAACGAATAATCTGTTTAAGTGTTTTTCTTACAGCATAGGATACATTAAAACCATTATGTTTGAGCTAGTTCTTGTAAAATTTATGATTAACATTTCGGAATTAAAATTGCATATAGCGGTCAAATAACGTATACTCCATACAACTCACAGAGAGGCCAATATCTTCTTAAAGCTCGTTTGACACGATGCACAATTATACACATAATTGTGGACACAATCGTATACACAAATTTATTTACCGTGTCATACACGATTCTGCCTCAAGGTTATTTTTATGGACATAAAAATAAAACTTGCTCTATTTTTATGCACATAAAGTGCGCATAAGAGATGCGCAGTATATTGTGAGGTTGT
>JAZBGY010001409.1:0-22536 GCA_037414755.1 Lydus trimaculatus | reverse complement strand
ATGTTACAACAGTACCAATAGGTTTCCACAAGTGACTGTTTGTTTTCTCATCAACACGTAATGAGGGTGGTCGTTCATCAATAATTGCAACAATTTGTGGTGCATCTTCATTCTCATTTAATGGATCATCATCTGGTATTATTTCAGCATTTGCATCGGCATCATCATCAATTATTTTAACTCTAAAATAAAACAAAACAAAAAAAATCGAGTGTTGCTTTACATTGATTTATTGTAAATTTTATTATTACCGTTTTGGTCCAATTTTATCCTTCTTTTTCTTCTTTTTCTTCTCACCTGGAGTTTTACCAATACCCAGATACTTCTTTAAATATTCTTTTTGATTAATTTCGGTCATTGTTTTCAAAAACACGAAACAATAATTTGAGGTTATGTTTTTGGAGAGTAAACAGGTTCACCATAACATTAATCAAATACATGAAAATCCCCAAATATATTATTTTAAAATTTATCAAATATATATGCAATATTCGTAATTATTCTACATAAATATCACTTAATTATAATTTTTTTTTTGTAAATAACCGAGTTGAATGATTATTCAAATGCGATTTTTTTAGTTTTGTGGATAATTAGGTCAAGTTCGAATAGAGTAATGCATTGTCGTTATGTTGGTAGTAGTCTGATAGTTGTCAAAAGCAGTCTTGTGTAATGTACAATTTTTGTAAATTATTTAAATTATTTCAATTGTTTATTTAATATTTGCCTACAAAAGGAATAATAAAATTGCTAAGAATGGCCTGCTAGTATTTATTGTTTGTTAATTATTTGAAATGTTGCATAATAAATCGTGATTAATGAATGATGGGAGGTTATGTACAAATTTCTGTAATTATTGGAACTTTAATTAAAATGATTCTAAAAGTATGGGCCTACTCCGGTTTAGTTCTAGTATTCTGTTGTCTATTATATTACCTGTATGGTGGTATATTTGCCGTTGTACTACTCATTTTCTCTATAGCAGGTAGTTTAAATGTCGGTAATTACAGTAGAAGAGAGGTTATAAAATTGTTTTCGTTTTATAGGTGTTCTATATCATGTACAAGATAGTTTTTTATTTTATCCCGAATTACCTAGTCATTCACGTGTTTATGTACCAATACCATCAATGTTCGGTTTACCATATGAAACAGTACAACAACGTTGTAATGATGGTACATTAATACACATGTATTTTATTTATCAACCAAAAGAACAACAACGATATGCACCAACAATTGTCTTCTTTCATGGTAATGCTGGCAATATGGGACATCGTTTACAAAATTGCGTTGGTCTATATCATAATTTACATTGTAATATATTGTTAGTTGAATATAGAGGTTATGGATTATCAGATGGTTATCCAACAGAAGATGGTTTATATATTGATGCAAAAACTAGTTTAGATTATTTATATTCTAGAGAAGATATTAATCATTCCGAAATTATAGTTTTCGGACGATCTCTTGGTTTGTTTTAATTTTTAATTCGATATTTATCAAATTTTGATTGTGTTTGTTGTTTATAGGTGGGGCTGTTGCAATCGATTTAGCTTGTAATGTGGAATATTCAAATAAAATCTGGTGTTTATTAATTGAAAATACATTCACTAGTATACCAGATATGGCAAAAGTATTATTAGGTTGGCGTTTATTACAATATTTACCATTGTTTTGTTATAAAAACAAATTCTTATCATATCAAAAAATGAAATTATTAAATATACCAACATTATTTATATCAGGAATGGCTGATACATTAGTACCACCTAGAATGATGTCTGAATTGTATAATAATTGTTGTAGTGTACGTAAACAATTATTACAATTACCATATGGTACACATAATGAAACATGGACATTACAAGGATATTATCATTCATTAAATGTATTTTTACAAAATTGTCGTCTACAAAAGATTGATAATAATGATAAAAAAAATGTTGATATTAATAGTTGTAAATATGAGAAGACAGTGCTGCAATGGGGCAATGTTCAAAATATTTGACTTGTGATTTTATAATGTTTTTTTTTTGTTGTTGCATTTTGTGATCTTTAATTATTGTGATTTTTAGGAAAATTCGCAAAATACGTCCGAAACTACATAGTCAAATTCAAAATAATAATAAAACAAAAATAGATTTTTTTAATAATCGAATGAAGCAATTTATTTGTTTCTTCCTACATCTTCTATTGTCGAATAATTTATTTAATATCGCATAATAGTGCAACTCCTCTTAATGTCCAATGTCTTGGATTATAATCGGTTTCGAAATCAATCGAACCAACATATTTCGCATCAGTTCGTTGTGGTTTTCGATAAATTGGACATTCATATAATTTCGGATCTTTACCAGCTGTTGTATTAATAGCATAAATATAAACAACCGGCATTTGTTCATATAAAATTTTCGGTTTACTTTCAATCAATTTACCAGTTTTACGATCTAAACTGGCACCCTCTAAAAACAAACCATGCACATAAACACCTTCATTTGGTGATTCTTTTAAATCATCTTTATTGTAACGTGTTATAACGTTTTGTAAAACAACTGAATCTAATGCCCATCCTTTATGGGCACGTGTCACATCTTGACGCATTGCCGTTAGGAAGCCTTGTGGATTGAAAAATCCCGTCATCCAATATACATTTGGATGGCCGTTATTACACCAATTACGTAATTGTATGTCACGTTCTAATAATTCTGTATACCAAAAACCTAACGTTGCTGATTCCCATGAGATTTTCTGCCATTCATTTGGTATACGTGCATCATACATTGCATCTAAAGAATTACGTAGATTTTGACTCATAACAATTGTACCATCAATTGCTAATTTCAAATCATTCAAGATGGTTTTAACGGATTTTAAAACTTTTTGGAAACGATCGACTTCTTGACGCAAAAATATATTCATCGGTAATAAAGCACCCATACGTTGTAATGCTTCTTTCACTTCAAAACTCTTGTATTGTTTTGGTAGTTTTTCGAGCATATCTTCAGCAAGAGCGTAGACGACAGATTCGCGAGTCTCACCACCTTGACTACCACCCTCTTTCGGTTGTACACTCAAAATAGTATCCAAGATTTCTGAAAATAAATCAATTTCTACAACAAAAGATTAGTTATGCAAATATTGTACCTTTAGCTGTATTGATTTGATAAGTGATATCAGCATTGACATGAAGTCCAAACACTTCAGGACTATCAGTTGTTGGTAGATTGTTAATACAATCGAGATATCCTTGTATATTTCTTGTTTGTGGTATAAAATAGCCTTTATAGAATTCAAAACCTGGCCGTAGTAGAACATCACAGAACCAAACTTGTGTGAATGTTGTTAATAATCGTTTATCAAAATCATCAGTAACCCGACCACCATACTGTACTTCACCTAACATATAACAAACTGTCGGCCATGAAACACCCTTTTTCGGATCAATCTCATCTAAATGATTTTGTATAAATTGTACACTAGCTGAGAAATCGGATTGATTAAATTCGTACGGTATATTCCAACCTAATGGACCGAATTTACGTCGTTCTTGTACAATTGTATGTAGAAATGCAATTGCATATAATAATTGTGGCCATTGTATTTGTGTTGAATAATCAAGAAAATCTTGTGTTATATTCTGATATGTACGTTTCATACTGGCACGTACACCTTGTGGTGGTTCATTTGTAAATTTAATCGACATTTGTAATAAACCAATTGGGAATTGTTCATGTACTTCTGTCGTCAACCATATACGAAATGTTGGATGGATTTGTTCACAACAATCATTCAATATTGTGATTACTTCAATTGCAAATGGTAAAGAAAGATGGATGTTTTGTAAAAGTATCCAACCACCGTTTTGTATAGATGATTGGATCATATCGCGGGCTACAATCTCCTGCCCTTGACCCATCGAAACTGATCGCAATGCTACAACAAAACATTCTAATTCATTTTTGAAAACAGTAAAAAAAAACAATTACAAATATCTTTAGATTTAGCGAGAGCAGAAATCTGGGGTGACGGATCTGATCCTATTGATAGAATGCAAATTAATGGTGTTGTCGGTTCGGATTCGCTCCAAGTAGCTTCTAAATCCAAAATACACGGCTCTCCGTACTCTTTACCCAAAGAATCTACAATTTCCACAAATTACAACAAACAAAAAAAATGCAACAAAATTAATAATAACCGATAATATATTTGCGAGCTTGTGATAAAGTCCGGTCCGGACTCCAAGACCGTATTAGTAATAATTTCCGGAAAACATCCAATTCTTTTTGATAACCACCGGGTATGTCTTCTTCTTCTGGTTTACTTTTCTCATACCATAATCTCCATTCTTTTTCGTTTTGTGTGATTTTTTGCAAAACATTATCAAATTGTTTCAATTTGTTTAATTCAACTAAATTCAACCATGTTATATCCAAGATCCAACGGAACGGTTTCGGTTGTACGGCATTCAAATCTAGCGATGCTCCACCTTTTATAAACGTCATGAATTCTTCGTGTGTTAATAAATTTCGATATAAATCGATTTTAATTGCCATCAACAATGTGAACAAGAATTTGTGTCGTTCATATAGACTTCTTTGTGTAAAATACCACACTTCTTTTGTTAAATAATTCAATATTATATCGATACGTTCCTCTGTATTTGTTGATTTCTCCGATTTTTTGATCGAATTATCGAATAATATCAAGAATTGTTTCAATGAATTCTGATACATTACATTGATGTTGCTCATTTCAACAATTAGAAAATATAAAATCGAACCACGTGCAGCTATCGGTCGGAATTCTTCACGTGCTGTATGAATCTTCTTTTCTGTTTGTTTTGATATTAACAATTTTTGATGGACATCATCGGCTGTTGTTTTCGTTATTTGTAAAACATTCACCAATTCAATATCATCCACTAAAGATAATTGTGTTGAATTCAAACGATACAACAGATTATGTTCTAATTCTTTCATTTTATTCTGATTCAACATTACCGATTCAAACAGTTGTACACGTTCATTCTCCAAATCGGATTTCTCCATTAATATCACACGTCCTAATAGTTGATCTTCTAATCCGGACATTGTTACTGTGAAATCGATGATTGATGTTTTTGCACTGATTTCCGGTGAATATGATGGATTTGGTAGTTTTGTTGTTATATACAACATGAAACCGTTTAAAACATCACATTCTTTATCACCAACGATCACTTTTTCTATTGTACCAGATTTAATGAAATTCTTCTCCAAGACATTATCCAATACTGGATCTAATTCTATATCGATATCTTCGATTAATAACGGTTTACCTAAACTTAAACAATCTTCCAGATGATTACGGAAATATTTATGTGTTAATTTCGTTATCTGTAGATTATTGTTAGATTCTTTATTCTTTATCCACATTTTACCTTGATTTTGTGGATCGATTAGTAGCGGATACGATCGTGATTTCGTTACAATTAAAGCATTCTGTACTGATAATTCATCATTAGGTAAACCTTGTAATGTCCATTCCGATATTAAACTGTTATCAATCAACATATTGATGATATTCAAATTTTTCGTTAATGGTATTTGTTTTTGTTCAAGTATATCACACCAGATTTGTATCAATTTATTACGATATTCTTGATTATATGGTCCACAATATGATAGAAATCCTGTAGCTAACAATACATCACCAACCAATAAACCTAATTGTTGTTTAAATTCTCTACTTTGTAATGTCCAACGTTTCTTCTCATCACCTAAACCATTAATTAATGTTGTTGCTGTATTCATTTTACGTAAACATAAATTTGCGGCATCTGTTAAACGTTGTTTCTCACCAACAGCTTTATCATATTGTAATTTAACTTGTTTTAATAATTCTTCACGTTCTTCTAATTCTAATTCAGCATTTCTTAAATCTTCCATTGCCGTCTTCAAGCGTGCTTCTTGTAGTGTTAAATTCGCCTTCAACGGTAATACTTCTTTGTTAACACTGTGGAAGAACGCCATAGCTTTGGTCCATGATAATAAACCAGCAACATCACCACAAACACGTTTGGCTGTATCCATATTGTAATCGTCCATTTGAAAATATGGGTGTAATAATTCTACCATTTCATTATTGATAATATCTTTCGGATAATTTTGTAATTGTAACAAGAACGTTGTAGAAGCCATCATTTTTAATGATTCGGCCCATGATGGTTTCGGACAAGGAGCTGCTGAGTCTACTACCATTGGTTGTAGTTTCTTTTGGAATAAAATCAAGACACAATCCATGATGCGCATAATTAAATGCGGTGGTCGGCCCAATTTCCGTACAGTTGCTGAAAAATATCAAATTGTAAATATCATTTGAAATTTTGATTGATTCCTCACCAATATGAGCTGGTTTGATTGTATTCAAAGCAGCTTCAGCTTCTTCTAGTGCCGGTTTAGCAGCTTCTAATTTCTCTTCAGCTAAAGCTTTCTCTTTTGCTATAGATAAGACTAGAATTTCGGCTTTCTCTTTAACTTTTTGTACTTGATTTTTAACAATTTCTGCTTGCATTGCACGTTCTGTGACTTCAGTTAGAACTTGTTCGGCATTTTTGGAAGCTTCAACTAATTCCTGTTCCATTGTTGCTAATTCTTTTTTTAATAACAGTACAGATGATGAAGCTTCGGCTAGTTTTTCTAAACCGGTGTCCATACGTAAAGCACCGTCGTTTAATTCTTTCTGTTTATTGTTGTAAATCACTTTATAGCCGGCTATGAAATTCAAATACGATTTCGGCGTTACATGACTGATACGGCGAAATCTGCAATTTTTGTATTAATAAAACAATCGAATCAACAAAATTGCATTTACCTGGTGAAGTATTCGACAGAAGTCGTTGCTACTATGTCTTGTATTGAACCAAGTGCTGAAACTAATTCGTTTTTAACTTGTTCAGTACAGGCGATTTTAAAATTCGTTAGGAAATGACTAGCAACTGAGATTAGAGCATTTTTCGGCCATGGTTGGAACCAATCTAATGTACAACCTGAGATTAAGGCTGGAAATCTTAATGCACGATTCCTAAATTTTTCACCAACTGGTGAAAAACAAAAAGCCACATGCAAATTTTGACATGTACGATTCATAAAGTACTCCATAACAATCTCATTGTTCAATAAACGTTTTGGATTCTCACGTTTCATTATTGGCGTAATTTCTTGTATGATTTCAGCTTGTTCATCTTTTGTAAACAAATTAGTGATAACACCAGATGATAAGATATTATTCAAATATTCCAAAAAACCCTCTTCTTTAATATCCAAATCGGTGAATATGAAGGTAGTGCCTTTATTCTGACAACCACAAGAACGATACAAAACTTTCAAATCTTCCAAAAAATTCGCAACATTATACGAACGTGTTAATGTAATTTGAAACGTTTTGTATCCGGCGATAAATGATGATAATTTCGTTAATGATTGCTTACCACTACCACCGACACCGATTAACATAACATTGCCTCTCGGATGGCGGATAACTCGTGAAATTTTCACTAAATGCAACATTGCATCCGGAAAGAAGACTAAATCCATCCCGGACCCACGTACCATCTCATTGAATTGCACCAAAAACATCTCTAAACGTTCTTTTAATTCTTGTTGATCAAATACCGGCTCATAGACTTTCGGCAATTCCATATCGGCGTCTTCATTCTCTTCACCGGTCGGCTCGGGAGCATCACGCATAAAATCAACAAATACCGGATTCTCTTCGCATTTCTTCCGATAATCAACACCTAATTCGGCTTCAATTAAACGATACAATTCGGTATCAAACCAAGATTTGTCGGTTTCTTCAGTGAAACGGTCGGAAAATACGCGAATACACTCGTGTTTCCATAATAATAATAAACACCGTTCTGATTCGATTACAGTTGACAGAGTACCGACCATACCTTGCCAAATACGCGATAAATCCCTCAAACTGAAAACGTAATGGAATTTTGCTGGTGTTGGTAACAGTTTCAATCGGGTATTCTTCCATAATAGTCGTGTCAATGGTACAAATTTCTTCACCAAATTTCTCACCTCCAATGCGAAACCACGTTTAATATTGTAATGTCCTTGTGCTATCACACTGAAAATCTTATCAATTGACGTATCAGACGGTAGTGGACAATTGAAAATACAAAATTGTCGTTTTAATCTTGATGGTATATCATTACGACCACCACCAGGTTGACCCATTGCGGCGACAAATTGTATATCAACAATTGTTGTAAATTCACCCGGTTTTTCTAAACTGTAAAAACCACCCATATCCATTGTTTGTCGGACAATTTCATTAGTAATTTGATCACCCCAACAACTGATTTCTGGTAAATTAATATCATCGATGAAGATGATCATCTTTTTGGAATTTGCCGGACCAAATGTATTCCCCATACGTTTCTCTACATAACTTTCAATGGTTTTTTGGAATTGATATGGTGATGTTACGTTTGAGAAATTGAAAGAACGATTCACATACAGATCAGGATTACGACTTTTTAAGTAGGATTTCACCATAACTGTCTTAGCAGTACCGGGCTCGCCTATCAACAGTACCGCTTTGTCTTGTTTGGCGATAGTGTCGATTAGGAAATTTATCCGGACGTTATCAGGAATTGGTATTATAATTGTTGAAAATTCTGGTGTTAACAAGTCTGGATAATTATAATTTGTAACCATAGTATCCCATAATACCCATTCACCGGATGTATTAACCATATAATCGAAAACTGTTGTGGTTGATGGTGGTAGATCTAATAATTGCGAGAAGTTCTTTTTTAAGAATTGATCGAATTTACAGCGATCATTTGTTTCAAAAAACACCCCTATACCCCAAATTAGTGCAAAAACGTACAGTTTTTCTAAATGCGGCTGTGTAAAATTATAATTTTCGGTTTCAGATCTTTCAGTGTTTTGTAAATCATCATCATCGTCATCAGATTTCGATCCAGACAATTCATCATCATTTCGTATTGGTATTAAACCTTCCAGTAATCTTAACATTTGTAACGTGATATTACACTGTAAAATCTCAATAACTAAACATAGATTCTGTGCACACCAAGTATAAATTGTGTTAAAACTTTCATTAAACAACCGTTGAAATGTGTCTTGTTCTAGTTTTGTACGTTGTGTTAACCAAGCACCAACTACAGGCTCCCAATTTAAACCAGATGAACTCATATAGACCATACCGTTACGGGATACAGTAGCCGGTGATGCATTATCGATATTGTGTGGTTCGAAAATTACCTTACAATTTGGCGACATTGCTAAACGATCACCATTCGCTAATGTTAATGTTTTATTATCATCTAAGACACTGTTCAAATTTTCTATCCAGATACTGTCAACTGGACCATCTAAAACTAGCCAGATATACTCGTTGGTTTTCGTCTTTAAAGTTTTGCGCCATAATGCTGAAAAGATGCCGTCAGTCCAATCGTTGGTTGCAACATCTAAACGTCCGAACATTTGGGCTGTTGTGATCGCTTTCGGATTCATCCGCATCTCCCTAAAGATTTGTTTTTTGAAGTTAAGATAATTGTAGTTTTACTAGAATAAAATAGATACCGATGTGGATGTCCCATTTGTGTTAAAGCTTTCATTAAAATTTGGATACACGTAGTTTTCCCAGCACCTGTTGGTCCTAATGTCATTATACCATGTCGAACACGTTGTGTTTCATATAACTGAATTAATTTCAATTGCCATGATGGATGATTAATTAAACCATCTTTATCCACCTGTTCTTGTATTGCTTGTTCTAATTCATTATAAACAGTTTTCTCTAATTGTTGATTTGGAAATAAATCAGCAACTAATGACATAAACAATGGTTCATCTTCATCGATTAATTTCGATAAATTCATATCACGTAAAACACGCATTACAATTGTACTTTCTGTATCTTTATTATTAATACGTTTCGCTGTACCTAAACTACGTAAAACTGATAAAATATTACGTAAACCAAAATCATAATGGACTTGTTTTGTTAATTGTTCTTCACATAGTTTATACAATGTGTAGAATTTACGTGCTAATGTTATATTCTCTAAAAAGCCACAACTTGCCAATTTAACACGAATGATTATCTGGCGATCCGGTACCATCATTGCCACCGTACGGAATTGGATCTTCAAATTTTCTGGCAACTCCTTACGACCAGCATAACCGGGATTCTAAACACACAACAACATAGATTACGTAGAAGGAAACCGACAACGATCTAATGTGAAACTGGATGTTTAGGTTTCTAAGATACACTTCAATAAAAGAAGATTTATGTGTGTGATAAGAGATTTTATGTTTGTCTGGCGCATCCACCAATTTTACACTTAACATCCAGTACAAATATTAGATTTTAGTACAAACTTACCATCGTGATAAAGATTCCAAACTCCGGACACATCTCGATAAAATCCCCATCTGTAAACTGAAACGTTTTCTTCTTCTCCCGTTTACTAGCTAAGACAACAGCAATTTGTTGTGCAGCCACTGACAATACAGGTAATTCAATACGATTGAATTCATCAAAACAACCCCACGATCCAGATTGTGCTAAACCTTTATAAATTCTACCCAAACCACGATAATCCATTTGATCAGAACAATTGAATACAACAACATATTTAGCTAATGTTTTGCCCATATCTTTAACAGTTTCCGTTTTACCAGTACCAGCTGGTCCGCATGGTGCACCACCCATACTCATCGTTAATGCTTGTGCTAATGTTATATAACAACGATCTGTTAATGGTGTAATCACTAAACGATCTGTACAACCTAAATATTCATTTTGATATGTGAATACAACATCTGTTATTATAATAAACGTTTTATCGGGTTCTTCACGGAAATAGAAACGGGATTGCTTCAACCATTCGAAATCATTGATATGACGAATATTCAAACGGCATAAAGTATCAAAGATATCCCGTTGATGGACATGTATTGTTATTAATGTTTCAAATTTCGTACGTTCGATTTTTGTTAAATCACGTGTCGTTTGATCAATCAACGTATTCAACAATTCTAAAAATTTATTATTTGTATCCGGCATGATTTTCTTATCGTGCCGTGCTTGACCTAACGCTGATTCAGCATCTCTAGTCCAAATCATTTGTAAACCGAGCAGACCAACTTGTGCTGGCATTTTATCGAGAAATTGTAATAAATTGAAATTTGCATCATTAATAAGTGTGTAAGCCTGTCGGATAATTGAATGTAATGAATTTTGTGATGCTGTTAATAATTGATTCAACCACATCTCAACACTACCTTCAGCACGTACCGATTTCTCTAAAACAATACTTTCACCTTCTGACGATATAATTGCCATAATTTTATTATATTCAATATCATGGAATTTCACCCATCTTGTATTATCGAAAATTGATAATAAATGATTCTGGATTGTATGTGAATCAGATGCTTGTCCTAATATTTCTAATAATGCCGGATCTGATACGAAAAAGAATCTTGGAAACATCATACGTTTCCGTTCTAGATAACCGCTCAATGATTTCTGACATAATTCTAATTGTTCTTGTAAATGTGGTAATAATTGTTTTAACATATCATCACCAACACAACATGAAACAACACCAGGTGTTTCATGGGCCCGTTGCATAATCTTCTGCCAACTTTTATCGATTTTTGAGAAACGTTTTGCTTCTTTTGGCAATTGTTTAGCGATATCACCACCAACGAAAACCGCTTCTAAATATACCCACATGTTTTGCACCAATAACCAACGTTCTAAAATCTCGTTTGTATTAGATAGATCTGTTACCCATTGTTGGATTTGTTTACGGAATGGTGCATTATAACGATTTGATAATAATGAACCCAACACCATTAAACTATCTTCTAATTGACCAATTGTTTCAGCTGTTGTGTCGCCGCGTAGCAATAATTCACCACGATTGTTGAATGTCATGAAAGTTAATTCGTGAACCGACCATTCGTTTGTCACTTGGCGGAGTTTCGCTTCGATATCCTTCTCTTTCATAGCTGATATGCAGATGTCCTGCAAAGTTTACAAAATTTTAAAGATTGTTTACGTGGCGCATCCACCAATTTGATACGAAACCGTGCTTACCTCTATGTCTTCTTTGTGTTGAAGTAGGGGCGCTTCTAAGATATTCTTCAAACAGAAATCTTCACTTTCTAGTTCGAATGTGTAGTTTAACGAGTCCATTATTTTTTGCCAATGTCTTGGTTTCATTGCTTTATTAGCCATTAATTCCAATAATGGGCACATATCGTTGAAATCATCGATAGTTTTTTTCAATGCAAAAAATGCCGGCCATTCTTTTAAGCCTTTCGGTAGTTTACGACAACGATTTTGAAATTCCATCAATTCATTGTTAATCTCTTCAATATTAACATCTGACCATGGTATATCATAGTAACTTGTAACGCGATCAATAACGTCATTATATAATTTATATAACTTTTGTAATAAATTCAATTCTTTACGGATTTGTCCTAATTCCGGATAATCAGTTGTTGGTAAACCGAATAGTTCTTCACCGTTTTGATAGGTTTGTAATCGACGCCACATACCATCGAAACGATTCTAAAATCATTTTATACGAAAAATTACTGCAAATTTCAAAACAAAAAGTTCAAAAATTACTTGAAATAAGATTAAACGATCGGACGCCTCTCTTGGTATCAATCCAGGTTGCATCGGACCTATTGTTCGATATTCTTCACAATATTCGATTTTATCACGATGGAATTTCTCTAAATTACGTTTCAAATCGTCTTGGAATTGTGGTTGCATTTCGAGTAGATTAACATGGACTTTTTGGGCTTTTTCAAGCAACTGATTCCATGTATCACGTAAATTATCAACTTGTTCTAAAGTTTCACGTTCAATTACAATATTATGACGGTGTAGAACATTAAAAGCATCCTAAAAATTTACTTATCAATTATTATTCAATTGTTACTTTATAAATTGAAGGTTTCACTTCAATCGGTTCAATTTTCAGTTCCATGTCGACCTCTTGTTCGCGGATTTTCTTTAACGTATCCATTATCGCTCGTACGTCGTCTAAATCGCGGATTGTTTTCTCCAATTTACGTTCCATATCGCTGATTACAGCATAAACGTAGTCCATTTCGCGTTTATACTTCTTTTTCATAGCTTGACCAATTCTGTTTTTTTTTAATTTTTAATTTTTGTAATAAGGTACCTTTGAATTGTTGTTGAATTACAAATTTTACCTGTGGGTGCACGATTTAATTTCTGTTACTAAACCAAATTTCAGATTCTTTGCGGAAATTGCCAAACAATTACCGATGATGAAAATATCCGGTTCTGTTGATAATCGTTCATTTAATTCGTCATGTTTACATAGTAAAGTTTCAAATTCTAATAATGTAGAATTCAACATTTCCCTTTGGGTTTTCTCATTTTTCCATAAAATACCGTATGGTCGCCAACGTTTCATAAATTGTTGTATCTCCTGTTTCATATCATTCAAACATGTTGATAATAACGACAACATCTTCATTATATCTTTATTCTCCATTATATACCCATAGAAATTACGTTGTTGATAATTAAATTTTGGTTTCTCATCTGTACTTAAGCGATATAAGCGTCGACGACGCACTTTTAAGTCTTCGACGACCATATTCTGTTTACTCACCCCCGGTGTTGTTGTTGTTGTTACTTTCTGATTAATTTTAGAACGTGTTACAATATCCATTAGATTTAGTTTTTTCGACCCAGTTAATTTTTTCCATGCTGATTTTTTCCCATCTACTGGCTGAATTGTCGTGAAAGCCGCATGCGATTCAATTGTGTGTATGTGTTGTGGGTCAGTTTTGAAAGATATTTACAAAGTGAACATTTTTGTTGTGTTTTTTTTTGTGTGTGGGAGTAATAGTGGTTGTGGTGATTAAAAAAGAAAATTGTTGAATTAATATAAAACTTTGATCAAGGAGAACAGAAATGGAATAAAACCGTTGTAAAAGTTTTTCCATTTATCTACCTTCTGCTTTCATAAAACTTGTACAACTGTTGCTTTGAAGCTTTATTATTATTTGCTCAATTGGAAATTTTTATGGTTTACCTGCGCCTGCCCACCTGTCCACTGCCCCACACATTTCGCTACCGACGTTATTGTCTTTCCTGCTTGTACTAGAATTTCTTGGACTTGATCTAAATTTGGCTCGATTGAAACTTTCGGTATAAGCAGACTTGAGCTCAATGTAAATATAGGGGTGCGATTTTCTTGGTCTAAAATTCAAAAACATTATTACATTCTGATAACAATAACATTGAAACAACAAAAATCACATTCTAGCGAGACTTTCTTTCGTAAAATATCCAAAGGTTGTCGTGTAACACGAATCAAAACATCTATAACTTTCCGAGTGTAGTAACGTCTCATCTCGCCAACAACACCTTGTACGGAATTCTGCATCGCTTTTGCCATATTATCATTCAATAATAAATGTGGACTTTCGAAACATTCATAAACTAAACTCCAATCGGATTGTTGATGATTCGGGTTTTTATCATCACTGGGGTTTATAGCAGTTTCTAGAAGTTTTGGTCAAAATAACACAACTGAAAGTTTGTATAGGTGACATACAAACCTTCTTGCAAGACATTTTCTTCATTCTCTAGCGGTTTTTTTGCTAACATTAAGATTTCTTCAACTGCTTCTTCAATCATTAAACTCTTCTTGTGTAAGTCATCAGCCGAATGTCGACAAATTTCTGTTAATTTATCGTAAAATTCATTCATTGTCCATTGTGTATCTTTATCGGGTAGTGCAACTAATTGTATTTGTTGCATTGTAATGAGAATATGTGCAACACGATTATCGTAAATGTCGTGGGCTCGTTCGATCTAAAACAAAAGAAAAATACAATTCTCCCGGCGCATCCACCAATTTTCATCTAAAGTCAACACGGCAAATCGTTTTTGAAGGCTCATACAATTATTTAAATTTTTCAATTAACTAATGATTTTAAAGGATATTAATGCACATATTAAGAATTTAAAGGGTTGAAACTATTGTTGGATGTAGGGAGATTTTGGAACTCGACCAAATAAGAAAATTGTACGTTTCTAAAGTTGTAAGTTTGGAAATATTTGAGGAAAAAACTTTGCTTCTTTGAAAGTAATTATTGTAAGAGAAAAATCGTGGACACAGTCATTAAAGATCTTATTAAGAACGTTCATTGAGAATTTTAAATCTATTAGGCCACAAATGTCGCCTGTATAGGAACTTTCCCGTGAAGTGGCGCAAGAGATGGTTTCAATTCGCCAATTTTGCAACGTTATCGTTAAAGTTTTTCAAAAAATTCTCAATAAAAACGATCTGCCTTATGTATTTTCGTGAATTACCAAAATTTTGAAATTTTGCACTGCATGATTGCCCCTATCAACAAATTCCTTCCAATTTGATGAAACCCAAGTTAATTGTTTTAGTCCCGGTTCTATCGTGTTCATCAATTTAATCAAATGTGGTAGAAATAACGGACGTATCTCCAATTTAACGGATTTAACAATTTTCAGTAGATCATTCAATAAAAACTTGATGTAATCTTCAATTAGAAAGAAATGCTCCTTTTTCGTATATAAAGTTAATGCAATTATCGGTACTGGTAGATCCATTTTAATTATTATATCCGTTTCACGTATTAATAACGGTATTGTTGGATGTAAATTAACCCTTAAACGTTGCTGTTGTTCTTGACTGATACAGATTAATGTTTGTTTTAAACATAAATCAACATCACTAACATGTTGATTCATCCATAATGCTACCATATCAGTTTCATATGTTTTCAACATTTGTTCAGCTATATTGAATTTTCTTAGTAATTCACCTGTAACAGGTAGATTTTTTAATATTTCATGACTCGTTATATTTGTTATGATTTCAGTTAAATGTGATAATAGAGAACGTGCCCATTTTATACGGCCAGCTATCGGTGGAAACATTCTAGGTACTGGTGGATCATCTTTTTGTTTCTTGTACATTTTAATAATACGTTCAACTTCTTTCTCACTAAATTTGATGATACGATCGTATTTAACGTCCATTGATGTTAGTGGAATCTTTTCACTCACCTAATGTAACAAAAATCAGATTACAATTGCAAAATAAAACAGGAATCGGAAATACTTTTTCGAATCGGGTCAAAAATCGGATACCTTGTGCTGTCTCCCAAACACTATCGAAATTCTTTTCGATCGTCTCGGCGATATTTTTCTTCAATTCCTCAATGCGTGTTAGAAACAATTTGAAATCTTTATCAAAACTTGTGTTGCGTTGATCTAAATAATCGTATGGTTTATTCATTACAATCGATTTGATTTCGTCGAAATTCTGAAGGGCTTCGTCTAACGCTTGAATTACAAAAATTGATTAATTTTGGGGCACAAATTTTGTATTATATTTACCATCTCCTAGTAGTAGACCTTCAATTCTACGTTGAAACAAATTGCTATAATCATCGATTAAATCAAAGGTTGCAATAATTTTATTGAGACGTCGACAGAATTGATCGAATTTACCAAAAACGTAATTTTCAGAAAAATTGAATGGCTGTTGTGCTGGCGTTAATTCCTGATTTTTAACGATTAAGTACACTTTTTTGTAGACTCTATTCAGAAATATGCATTGTATTAGATGTTCTTTAATTGTGTTTCGCTCTTGGGACCAAATCGTTTGTGTACCACGACATGTAATGTAATCTTTACAACTTTCAATCATTTGATTTGTTATCTGAAATTTACGTTTTTATTGAAATACTGGATTGTAATATTGTACTATAACGACAAATCTCCTTCACAATAAAGATAACAAATTTTATTGGTAAATAGAAATGAAAGTTCCCACAAAAATGGTGGATGCGCCGGGAGAGTTGCCGTTATAACCGGATTCCACTTACTTTAACCATTAATGCTGATGTTCGTTCTGATGTATTATAAAACTGTGAGATGCTATGAATCAATCGTACAGTCTGTAACAAGCCTAAGATGTTATCACGCATCTTGACCGGATTATCTAAATATAACGAATGACAATTCTTTTCTAATGCTTGCACGTATTTTGCATTATCTTTAGCTTCATTATAACAAATTGTAATTTTCTTATCAGTTTCACGCCATTCTTTCAATACTTTCGATTTGGCTAATTTCAAACACATTATGCTCATTTGTACATCATTCGATTGTAAATAATTGCAAATTTGTGAAAATTTCGCAGCACGTTTCTTCCAATATTCTAATTCATCTTGTGGTCCAGATCGATCATTCTCACGACGGATTTGTTCACTTTCTTTTAATATTTCTGATAATTGTTTACACCAATTGATAACACGTTTTTCTAAAAATTGAATATTCTCCGGTTGTTTAATTACTGTTTTTGCATCATCTAATGTTTGTATTTTAATTGGTAATAGCTGATTATCATCGAATAGGTTCTTCTCATTACAAACATCTTCACATACCTTTAATGCACTACAAAATGATCGTAATGCTGGTAATAATTGTTTTTTTATTATTGGATGATTTAGTGTATCATCTTCACAATCTTGACTTGGATGGGCTAAAGCTTCCATGAATACGTGTTCGATGATACGTTCGATTGTCGTAACAAGACCTATATTTTCAGCATCGATTATACCACAATACAAATCCTTCTGGAATCCTTCTTCTGGTAGTTGTTTACTGGTATTCGTTCGAAAAATATAAATACATAGTCCTGTTAATGGTACCTGCCAACCGTCTGTTAGAAACAATTTTTTCTTTTTAACTGATTGGGGTTGTTGTGATTGTGCTGCTGCTAGTGGTGGTGGCGGTGCAGGTGGAAATATATTAAGGCGACTCAAAGTTGATTGCAATTGACGACTAGTACTTGGTTTGTTTATCACCGGTTCCGGTTCAATCTCGTCCATTTCTTGATAGAACCACATTAATTTATTCTTCATGTGCGGCAAAAATAATTTATTAACTTCATCCAACTAAGAATAATTTTTATTTTTAGTCAAAAAAAAAAATATGATAATTTCTGATAATAGAATACCATATCACCCTCAAAGACGTGATCCATTATCTCATGTCGTGGTAAACCGGTGGCATCCATCAACAATTGAAATGTGAATTCTAAACGGGGATCCATCTCCCCACGACGGGCCTTGCGTTCGCATTCTTCACGACGTTTCTGAAATAGAAATTCTGTTATTTTTGAGAATTTTCAGAATTTTAACTACCATCAAAAGCGTTTCAGGATCATTTTCAGAATCAGTATCGTCATCATCATCATCACTATCACTACTAGAATTTCCATGTGGACCGTATACGAACATTTTCTACGTGTAGTATATTCCACCAAGATAGGTGCAAAAGTGCTGATAATTATTGAGTGAGAATTGGTAGAATCGTGCAAATAAACACGCAATCTCTCACATTCTCATGTTGGTGTATTTAAATTTAATTTGCCGGATAAAGTGTGGTATGTTGATGTATAGTGTTCGAATAGAGTACGTTCCTGGTACGAATTGATTAAAATCAGCAATTGCAATTACTTATCTTCAAGTTATCTGTTTTTCTTTTATTATCACTCTTATCAATAAAGTGTTGGTTTTTTTCTCTTAAAGAAACTTACCGGACTATTTTCGTTATCAAGGGTCTGATTTGCTACAGCGATTGTATTCGCCAATACTTTCAATTTAGAACAATTCTCGTTATTTTCAGCCATTTTTCAGGCAGAATTTTTTTAAAACAAATTGTATTATACTGAAACTTGCAATTTTTATGAAACAGAATGTAGGGATTGTTTGATCGATATTTCCCTATCGAAACAGGATTGTACTTAATATTGGATTATGGATTATTGTTTACGTTTAAAAACATCTTTAAAGTACAATGATTAGGGTGAAACATTTATGTTAATTAACAATAATTAGGATTCCTTTATAAAACTATTTTATAGTTTTAAAGAATTCCTCTGTAAACAATAAAAATACTTGATGTTTCAGTGTATAGTTAGTGCGGCAATTTTTTACACGACTCTATAATTATGGGGATTACTGCAGTTTAACTGCATTAAAACTGACCTTATTGAGCTCTTCCTCATCTGCCATTATTAATTATTTAATTAAACTGTACTATATTTGATTGTTTTAATGGAAATTTTCATTGACAACAAGTTGTGTTCATGGATTGTTGTCTATTTTCTGACTAAAAATAAATTGAATTTGATTATATTGCAATTTTCAATAAACTCATCAGTTAAATATGAATCCAGTCATCGTTTGCATGGTACAGAAATTCTTTAATTTGACAAGATCACGCACATTAAGAAAATCTTTAAAATTCCTCCTTGGTACGGGCGTGTTTCTAATTAATATCTAATTATTATAGTTAAACATATTTTATTATTCATCCTGTACTTTAATAAATGATGAAGGTAAGAGTAGGGCTCTTGGGTATCATATACTTATAATAATAATAGAAAGCTGAAATTTTGTGTATATATAGAGAATAACCTAACGAATCAAAATCCAAAAAATCATCCCCCCAAGTCACCCCCAACAGGGGGTGGCACCCGCCTCCACATGACTGGGGGTGGGGGGTGGATGAAAATGGTACCAAATTAAAGGCGCTACGTCAAAAGGTAAGTGTGAATTTTTTTGTATTTTTATGTCAATTATTTTATGAAGAAAATTAAGAAAATCATTTTACTTAAAATCGTTGTGCGGTTTTTTAACCGGTGGCGAGAGATCGGATATGTTACCCAACTTACACATATGTCAGGGATTAAATGATGTATTTTTTGATGTAATATCACTCATAGACCAGAAATGAACAATTTCAGTAGGTTTCACTTTGTTTCTATTAATTTTTATTATTAATAATAATAAAAGCATATTAGATAACAGAAAATTGACAAAATTTGTAATCTGGCTCTTGGGTATCTGATGTTCCTGTTGTTGGAATTTCTCGAAATTGGGCACACGATAAAGGTGCACCGCCACCAACGTATCCTGAAAAAATCACTGCTCTAACCCCACCGGGGGCGGTGGTAAGGGGATGGGGGTGACGATAAATTGTACCCACCAATTACTCTAAAACATCAATAATTCTGATTAAATCTGAAAATTGATCGATACATAAGTAAACATTACTATTTTCCGTGGTTTTTCTTGAAAAAATCCACCCCACCTGTAAACTAGATAGACCGTGGAAGAGGAATCGAGATCTTGGGTATTGGCCCTTCCCGTCATTATATTTCAATGAAATTTGGTACACAATAAAGGTACGCTGCCACCAACATATCCTGAAAAAATCACCGCTCTAGCCCCACCGGGGGCGGCGGTACATGGGTAACGGTGGTCACCCCACCTGTAAACTCCATAGACCGTGAATGTGGAATCGAGATCTGGTTTATTTGTTTCTCTTAATGTATTTCAATGAAATTTGGGTTAAAATAAATCCTAACAATTCAAAAATAAAAAAATAATATTTACCGCATTGGCTGTTGCATCAGAGGGTGGGTATCTTATATCCTGGGCATTATGCATATTAGGGTTAAATGCCTCAAAAAAGTAATGCATTTAAATCTCGTAGCGTAAATTAGGAAAAATGTTATGCCAACAACGCCCAAGTAGAGACCGTAAGAAGCACAAGGTCGGGGCGGTTCAGGTCAGCTCATTACATACATTCCCTATTTCTTTCAAATTTTGACCACCAGTTATAAGAATTGAAACATTATAGATACGAATTAAAAACAATGTTAATAGGGAATTAGAATTAAATGAAAAAAATGGGTAATTTGGAATATAATAAAATAAACACGCGAACTCAGTCAAACTCTTGAATCGTCCGATAAACATATGCTGTTATTGAGCTTCATTCATTTGGGAATACAAGTGCTTTTTAAATAATGGTAGTTTCCAATTGCTTTTTTTTTTTTTGAGAAACGAAGAGCCTATATTGAACCCTTATGATCCGACTCTGTCGAATAGTGTTTATTGTTCGAGCGCGATAAAATTTATCAAAATAATTCCTGAATGAGTGATTTCCTTTCAAATATTTAGGCAGAATGTGCAAAGTATGGTTGTAAAATATTCTCTTTGAAATTGGCCTACAATATATACCAACATTTACAATCTCCGAAAATCCAGGAAAAAGAAAGTACCTACTTTCTGGATTACATGAACATCCAATTAAAGAGTCTTGGAAATTTTAGTTCAGCTTAAGCTGTTTGTAATATAATATAATTGATAGGAAAACTTAAGTAAGGGGTGTTTTTTCCATAAAATTTGGTAATAATTTAATTATTTGGAAATGAAATTTGCTTATTAAACTTGTTGTCACGTGATTTCGAACGCTAAATACAAATCGTGACGTCATTGTTCCGGTAACAGTTCACAATCAGTAGGATTGCCAGAGTGGCAATTAATAGCCACATTGGCGACATTGACTGGGCAGTTTGCGACTATTTCGATATCTAATGGCCACAACACCTAGAGTCGCTTTGGCAACCCTGTACAGTAGTATGATCGTATGTTTCTTTCTTTTTCTGTTCTGTTCTTACGTTAACAATAACAGTGACGTCACGGAAAAAACAAAGGCTATTTAACGATTTCGGTTTCGAAAAAGATAAATACCAATAATTGTATAATACGATAATTTAAAACATTTTTTTTTGGTAAAATACAGCTGAAAATTATCAAAATTCCTTATTTGTCTCAAATTTTCTCAAAACATTGCAGTAGGTGAAATTTATTTGTTTTAGATAACAAACTGTTCTCGCTTTTTTTCCCACACTAATTGTAAATAACAGATGGTTTTAAATGAACAAAAATGCTGAAATCTGCGAACTCAAATCTCAAGTCTGATTCAAGGCTATTTAAATTATTATTTCTCCTATTTTTCGATAATTTTTTTAGGTAAATGGCAAATTTTAATAACAAAATATTGTTTTTTTATTCAATCTGTGTATTCAGAATATCCAGTATTTGTGATTTTTTTGATAAAAATAGATTCCTTAAGCTCTGTACTGTAATTTCTTGGAAAGTTTCTAGATCTATCTGATGAATGCATAAAAAAGGGCGTTTGCCTTTACGTGCGAGACCCTGTCTAATATATAAAAGTTATGCATATTTTAAATTATTGTGTTATCATAATAATCACATTAAAATTTTAGATATTGAATAAAAATACCCACCCTTTGGTGCAACTGCCAATGCGGTAAATATTATTTTTTTATTTTTGAATTGTTAGAATTTATTTTAACCCAAATTTCATTGAAATACATTAAGAGAAACAAATAAACCAGATCTCGACTCCACATTCACGGTCTATGGAGTTTACAGGTGGGGTGACCACCGTTACCCATGTACCGCCGCCCCCGGTGGGGCTAGAGCGGTGATTTTTTCAGGATATGTTGGTGGCGGTGCACCTTTATCGTGTGCCCAATTTCGAGAAATTCCAACAACAGGAACATCAG